>OW203761.1:47907440-48054981 GCA_934045905.1 Leuctra nigra
GTCACATCTCAAACAAAAACGGAAATTTACAATGACACTGAGCATTTTTTTATTCCATTGAAGGCCATAGATTAAAAATCAGATCGTGCTGGGGGAGTCATTTTGAAGTACCACAATAGCCAATTTGAAGCACAATTATTAACGCATTCATGATAGAAAATTAACAGGGATGTTTCATGCCGGAAACATTAATTTTGGATTTCCAAATAGGAGAATTAATTATTATTAATAATCGATCGGAATATACTGAATGAAAGTAATTCCACTGATGAGATGTTATTGTGTGTTTTGTTGGTTTCGCACACAACTTGGCGGGTTTTCGTGATTGTGGGTCACCGCTTTTAATAACGTCGATGGGAAATTACTGAATCTGTCGGCATTTCGCTCCCCGCACGCCCCCGCATCAATGTTCGAATCCCTGTACTTTGTGTTCTCTCGCGAAATACGAGTGTTTTATTTGCCAGATACAATTCGCACAGAAGAGATTAATTAAAATTCGCATAGAATTTTGTACTCATATTTCAAAAACAAAAAACCTCGTATTGTGAAATTCTGGTGTCCAATCATGCGTGATATTCAACAACAACTAGCAGAACTCGTGTGTTGTTTGTGTCGACTCTTGAGTTTGTTTTTCAGACTTGAACAGTTCTCTCTGTTTGTTTAAAACGTCAATGAGGGAGCCATTATCATCCCCACTCGGCGTGAATTTGCATTCACGTTGTCGCTATGAAATGTCAAGCAATTGATCCACACTTAAAGCCACTCGCCGAAGAATAGTTTGTAAATAAAATGCAAACTCTTCTGGGTCGTCGAGCACAATGGACGGAATTGAAAAACACGAGGCAACGTGCATTACCAAGGCAATGTATTTCCCATAATGCAACTTCACTGAACTTTATTTCTGGAACGTTAACTTCTAAATTATAAGCTTGCTGGAATACATATGTACGTACCTAAACTTGCATAAAAGCGGGGACGAAAGCTCCGTTCACTAAGTTTAGTTGCAACAGTGAAACACTTTATAATCCTTATGTCGCATGCTTTTAATCAAACGGTCTCCAACAATACTGTAAAATACAAGTCGAGTTTTAGAGTTTATAAACAACGGGTTGAATTATTCTCATCATGGCGTCTCGCCAGATTTCGGCAGACCAATTGCTGAGCATACTTAATTCCCATGAACTCCGTTTGAAAGTTTTCACACTCGGTCGAAAACACCTTTGGGCCGGACTGGCTTTGACGATCCGTCGTATTTTTCCTGACGTTTCTATTTCATAATTAAACACCTCCGAGCTTAAAAGCTTGTATCGTCAAACTTGATCTCCTGTTATATTATTAAACATCTCCAGAATGTTCAAATGCGAATATTTAACGATTCTGAAAGGGAACGTGAGAATTTATTAAGATTTCATATTGTGTTGGTAGATCATGGGCTTCGGCTTTGTGAACCGTTTCAGCGTTAATTAATTAATTAATATCTACGCAACATACACGTTCCGCATCGCAACTCTGAGTGGCAGCCCAAGTCTTGTGGGACATTGGTTCGAGACTAGGTCTTTGTTGACCTACATCGGTCGACGTGACAGTCCCTAGAGTATGTATAACTTAGTTATTCTGGTGAATGCATAATGAGTAAACACAGCCTTATCAAAACAACGGGTAGACAGGAATTGAATGCCCGAGGACGACTTTTTAGCAGTTAGAAAATACGATCACACAGTGATGAGATAAGTTACGTTATATAGACAAAAGCAATATACTAAACAATGCTCTTAAGGTCTCCGTCTTGAATATAATAAGATTACTGAATCAGCATAGAATCTCTCGTTGTTAGATTAATTCATTCATATTCTCGATTATGAAGCGAAGCACGTTGTACGGCTTATGTAAAGCTCCGTCTTCGTGCGCAGCGAGCGCAGCAGCGCAGCGCGACCTGCGCTCAGCGGCGCAGCGGAGGTGGGGCCTCTTCGACGAGTCGGTTTTTAGGGATTCAACAGTCGCGTCGACCCGAGTTGAAACAGAATTATATAGAATCAAGGGGGGTTGGGGGGTGAGAGGTGATTGTCCCCATGACGTTGTGCTGTGGTGATAATTAATGGGGCACGAGGGGAATTCTGGGGGATGCCGATGCAAACTGGGCAAGTCATTTCATTGTCATAGGCGCCGATCTTCAAAAGAAAACATATTTATTCAGTCAGTTTTGTGAGTGTGTTTTCGTTTAAGTTTAAGCAGCATTAATCAGGTGACTTGTTCAAGTGGTTGTCAGAAGACGGAAGAAAAAGCTGTTTGTTCAACTACTCTGGTCGATGTAATTCTATTCTATAAATCAGTATTTAATACGATTATTCTCGGAATTTGTTCGATGAAACAGTGGAAATGGAGCAACAAAGTTATGCAGATATCTTTGCTTCACCTTGGCGCCGAGTGCTGGGGGAGGCGACGAGCAGAATGTAAATGGCAGGGTTTTAGTTAATTTATGACGGACGAAGATTGCACATTTCCTTTTGCGAGGAGAAATAAATTCGCTTCAAGGAAATGAATAATCTGCGATTTGTCAAAACAGCTCTTTGTCTCCAGTATAAACCATTCTCGATCCGCCGAGCAAAATCCGCGGCCACAATGTAGGAGAGAGAGAGAAAGATGAGAGAGGAGAGAAGGAACGAGCACCTCGTTTAGTTTTGTGTTTTTGTGCCGGGCTGTAGTTTGCTTAGACTCTTATAAATCTCGAAGGAATCCGGAGGAGCGCAGGGGTGTCCTCGTAATGTCCTCCTCAGGCCTGGGTGTCCTCGTAATGACCTCCTCAGGCATGGGACATATCATTGAGAGCTTCTGGCTAAACGCCATTATTACCCTCCGCCTCCGCGTGGAGAGCGCCGCGACGAACCTCTCATTACTAGACAGACAAACCTGCGCTGGTTATAGTTACATCGGCAATCAATACGCTACCTACCGCACGAGCAAGAAATTATCCGCTTCGTAGAAGAAAAGACAATTGTGCTTGAATGCCAAAAAAGTTAGACGGAAAGAAGAACGAGGCTAATTTACATGGAAGACGTTTCCAAAGCTCGTAACTTTCAGCACTTTATCGATTATTGGCAAATAAACCTTGATTTTAATGGTTTCCTTTAAACTTCACAATGTATTGATGGGCGGGTCTTGTGCTTTACGTTGAGGTGTATTTAGATGAGAGGAGAATTTCATTCCGTAACTTTAAGGTCTTCGTCTTTGTTGAATATAACAGGGTTATTATAAAGTAAGCGGTTTATTGATGTAGCCGGGTCTCGAAGAGGGGACAGGACGTCCGGCCGCGTTCAGTTCGAGAGAATTAGAATAAGTTCATGATGGACCAGGATTTAACGACTTGAACCCGCAGACAGAGTTTTCACTCTCTACTCTCTGTACTTGTAACTTAATTATAACGCCGACCACCGAGGCAGCCGTGTGTATGTGTGTGTGCGAAGCGCCCGAGGCGAGAGGCGAGAGTGTTATAAGTTAATGGCGTTTTCTGAACAAACATGGCCGCGCGAGACTTGCAGACTTCTGTTGGGCTGCAGAGAAACATTTCCATTCTCATTCAACGTCGGGCTGTAAATAATTCCTTTTCTCCGGCTGGACTTTTTTATTCTGCAACGACTGCAGAAAAGACGAGGACTTGGTGGTGAGGGGCGGCGAAGGGGGGAAATAAAACTAACTTCTAATTAGATTCCGATTTCAGCACACTCCTCGTGATTATGGCCCTTGGAAAACAAACAGCGTGGCATACTTGGAGAACTTCTCCCTCCACAAACTTTTTCTTTCCTTCAAATGAAACCTGAACCACCAACGGCGTCCAATGGAGCGTTCAACTGCTAAAGGGTCCTGCAATCGATCGGAATACGTTGAAAGCTTCTTTTACCGAATGACTTTGTAATCATCCGATGTTGATGCTGATGAAAGAGAAGAGTAAAGAAAAGTAGACTGATAGAAATCACGTTGAAATCACAGCCGGACAAAGAGGTACTATTTCTAAAACTTACCGCTTCCTGGGACGTACAAGTTGAGGAAGAGACAGTCCTCGCTCTGGTTGACGAGCAGCGGTACGAGTCTCTTGAGATGCAAGTAGCGCCCTCTCGGCATGTTCAACAACGCCGCTGTCCTGTTGCTGACGTCGGGAGCGCGTTGCGGACACACGGCGCCGAACGTGTCCGCGAGCCTCGTACCCGACCACGTGAGCGGCGGCGACGGCGGACGATACCGCAAGACGCCCGTCGGCGGCGCCGCGTACGGGATGCCGAAGAACACTTCCACTGGCTCTAGATGTCGAGAACTGAGCTCGAGGATGACGCCGCGGATGGCGCCACTCTTGGTCTCGACGATGCGCGAGCTGTAACGAGGTCCGGCTAGCGCGATGGAGGCGACGGTGAATAAGACCAGCGCGTGGAACCATGGAGGCAGCATGGTCTGACGGTGACACGCGTGGCTAGACGGACGACGACGCACACATCCATATACTAAACGCGGTCACCTGGACGGCAACACTTTCAAACGGACATGCATCGCGCACAAACACGAGGAAACACTCACTGATGTTCACTTTGGAACGATGAAAACAACTCCGAGTTAGAACTTATGACGTTTCATCACTCGACTGCTTGCGACAAAAACAGCTGATCGAATTTCACGCGAGCACTCGTCCATCTTATGAACACATATTGAACACGTGTTTGAGCGGCGCCGGCGTCACAGATGATGAAAGCACCAAGACTGCAAAGAAAGAAAAGAAAGATAGGCTTAATTTATAGCACATAAATCACATTTTCTCTAGTTGAATTGATTTGCTCGTGGAGTGGGGAGCCGTAATTCGTTGGTTGCAAACGTTAGTATTACGTCTAATTGAATGTGGACGGAGAAGGATAATTGGTTTACTTTTTGGTCGGTTTCTTATAAGAGATTTGTCATTAACAAGATTGAGCTGAGGATTAAAGAAAAATGTCGTGACTGTGAAAATGTTGAAGCGAGATAACAAGCAGCTCGTAATGAACGAAATGTTCAACTACACATGACTGAACAGAAACGAAATAAGCTATTAGCATAGACAATTTACATAAAAACATAGTCTGAGAAGATGAATTATATTTTATATTTCTTGTTTTGTGAGGTGACCTGAATATATCAAGTTTTCCAATCACCTCGGCACAATGTCTACAGAGAGCTCGTCGTTTTGTTTTCGTTGCAGCTTTATTACTCTTTTGTCTTTCTGCCACGTCAGGGGGACGTCTCACAGAAACAGCAGTCATGGGATGTGATTTTCTAATATTCGAATGTAGAAGCAATTTTGATATTCGAAACATCAGAATTGGAAAGCCATATATAAAAACACAGCAATCCGTATGCAGAGACAAGATCGTAAAATAATAGTAAAACAAGATGTAATAGAGAAGAGCTGAGAGTGATCGAACGAGAAGTCGTGACGTGTTGAACCAGAAGGACGTTTCCGTTCTTTCAAAACTTTCCTCGTTTTCGCTGGATATAGAAATGAGCTCCACGTTTCGGAAAAGCCTTCTGAATACATCAACCCTGTTGGAAATTTTGCTTCGTAATCAATAATCAATCCGTCTATCTAAGGAATTCTCATCTAGAATTCAAGCTGGTTGTTTCTACGCGATGCTTTTGTCTGTTTTCTATTTTTCAAACACAATGTGAGAGGAAAACTGAAATCACTTCCGGGAAAACCATCAGACGTAAGTATCACATGAAAACTTTAACCGTGATGTCGCATTCGATTATATAAGGCTTCATCAATAAATCTCAACAAATAGATTTATTCCTAAAAAAAATCACATTATTTTCGTTTCTGCGCCTTCTTCTTGATGTATAGGTATTATTATAATGGGGGCAACGAAGTGGAAGGAAAATTTAATATGGCTCTCATATTTTCCGCGCCATCGACTTGTATAAAGTTAACGCCCAAGCAAATCAGCTAATGCATTTGGCAAGATTCTAGACAGGCGAAAGATCACTTGCAAATACTTCGGCACGACGAAAAAGTTTGCTACATTTCCTGACTTTCAAAAACTTTGGAAGAAAATTAAATTTTAAAAAATCGCTAAGGAAATTGCTTACTGTAAGGAAGAATGAACGACATTACGTTTCTTTTATATTTCACAAAAATACTTCAGTAAGGGAAATTAATAATTATTAATAAAAGGTAAACAGCAACAACGATTTAACGTCGCATGCACTGGGCAAGTGAGTGACAGATATGTTAGAGCTTGAACAAAGTCAACCCTTAACTGTCAAGCCAGCAATTCTTCGTCTCTCGTCTCGCAGAAGTGGAACCCTTCTAGACGAGTAGAGAGAGAGAGAGAGATGAAACACGCGTGACTTCCATTCACAAACTAACAAAACACGTGAAAAGCCTTTGAGTTTCTCGCAATGACTATAAATCATCAAGAGGACGCCTCTAAAGCGGATAGGCGTCCTGACGCCCTCCGTCGTAGACGTCCATTTGTTTAGGCGTGTATCCAATTAACAAATGGAGGATGTGGAAGGTGAACGTAAACAAGGTAGAAAATAGCGCTTGATGATTAGATCAGGAATTAGATTATTTCATTATGTTAAACCTCAAAATCGTATCTCGGTGAGCAAATTGAGTTTGTCTCAACCCTCGTTTCCGTTGGAAGTTGATCAGTCGTTATAGCGTTTTTATTTATGTTATTTTAGACAGTGTAAGGTTTATGATGCAATATTATTTCATGAATATTTCATTTCACATTCCATCTCAGTCACAATGGCGTATTCAGAAGGGGGGGGGGGGGCCTGGGGACCCCCTTCCCGAAATCACAATATCCACTATAAAATAACCGAGGATATATTAATAGAAAATTCAACATTTTAAGAGAAAATAAATACTAAGATGCAGCAGAGTCTAAGAAATTTATGAGTTTCTCGTAATATAAGTAATTTTCGGAAATATGTCAAGTGAATCATTGTTTATTATTACTCAAAACGACTGATGATGAGCGGAGCCTAAACCCCATATTTAAACGAACATTTAAATGTTTTCAATATTGGCACCTCCACTCCCTCTTTTCCGGATAGGTACGCCACTGGCCGACAATGATGGACTCCTTGATGTTATTTCCGCGTGCCATGTGTTGGTTTATACTTCATTCTCCTTGGTCGCGTAATGACCAATCCAACCGTTACTTCCCAGTTTACATGAAATCACCATTGATAAAGGAGGAGGAAACCAAGTTGAAAATCTCTTGGTCCTCGAAAGCAATCTATCCCAAGTTTCACTTCTTTCTCCCGCTCTTAGCTGAGTTTCACCGCGTTCAGCAATAACCATAAATCGAGGGTGGCGCTTTGATCACAATACACCTGCTATAGTGGAGGCCTCTCGGTTCTTTTCTTGCCCCAATTCCGAGGTGGAGCCAGTGGAGCGCGACGGAGCCTGCGAAACTCTTACTTCCTGTCTTCTTGGGTCACCCTGATCCTGAAGGAGAGGGGACATCCAGGACTTGCGATAAATCCGCGACAAGAAATGTCCCTGACTTCGAAATGGATCCAACGAGGCTTACTAGAAAATTTATCGGACTTAAAAAGGAAAGGCGGGGAGGTCGATGAAGACGAAGATAAATAGAAAGTTGACTCCAATGTTTGGGGATGGTCAACAAAACTAGCATACCGGTCAAGTAAGGTTCAAAAGAAGAGTTCAAGAGGAGGAGCAGACTTTCACAACTTTTTTGGAGTAGAGATATGGAAACATGGATTTATGTATTAATGTGCTCCTATCGTCAAAAGTTACATTCATTACATATTATTTTCTGAAACTATACGCGATTCAATTTCAGTCCAGATAAGTCTGAATATTCATTCAGTCTGAATAAAGATTCAGTCAATTTGTCAATCTCTGACCCCTATTCTAGAACTAAAACTATATCATTTTGATCTGGAAACATTTCAGATCAATGTTATCCTTATGGGCGTAAAGTGATTTCAGGTCGCAATGATTTCGTTTTCATTACAGAATTGGGCCCCTGGCATGTTTTCTGTATTACTAAGTTTAAATTATCAAAGCTCGTATTTGTGTCGTTTGCGGTGGAACTGCTTTCAGCTCAAACGATATATACGACAAGATCCAACGGATCATAGTTGGGCTAAGTATTTTGTAAGATAAAGTAAAGGAGCTGTTGGGGGTCGGGTGGAGGGTGGAGTGTGACGTTTCTAGTAGCCCCCCAGCGACGTCGTTTGAGAAAGTTCACCCTGGCTCGCGTCGCAGCGTCCACTAGCAGGACGTCTCGCTCTCTCCTGGACCAAGTGAATCAGAGAAGAAGGAACAGAAGACATCGTTAAGGAACTGATAAGAAAAACTATACAAGAAAAGTCGAAACTTGATGGAAAGAGTTGGTTGGGAAAAGAGGGTAAGTTTTGGTGCATAAAAAGACGAGCGGTTGTAAACGCATAATGACTTTAGAGCGTTGTGGAAAAGAAAGGAGGAAGTGAGTGGTCTGAGCTAACTTGAAGTAGAAGAGTGATTGAGAGAAAGAGCGTGAAAGAAACATCACACCAAGAGGCGGCCGGATTGCATAGGTGACAAATTGACAAATGATATCATGGCTCGGTCGTACAAGATGATTAAGTTATCCACAAGACACGTCGTGGTTTTATGTCATGTGCTTTCTATGTTATGAAGAGTTGTGTAAAGAATGTTTTACAGATGTAACGTCCTTCAAAGGCTCTTTGTATAGAGCTTTGTAATTTCAATCTGACATTAAAGTAAGGATCACTCTCATCATCTTGAATATAGGTATCATTTAAAGATTGAAATAAGTTTACTCAGAAAGTTGAGGTAAATGAATGTCATTAAAACTTTTCCTGTTTCCAGTTCAATACTCTGACTTTTTATTTTTGATGTTTTTGATGTTTTTGATGTTTAATAAAAGTTTAAACTTTAAAAATCAACCGTGCAAAAATAAAAAAAAATTGTTTTTTTATTTCTTCCTTACATTTTAATGCCAAACTTCCACGAGTCATAAAAATTTAGTCAAGAAAGACTTTTCTTTAGATACCTACCTACTGTTTAATTTTCACTATTTTAAATTTGTTTTTTTCTTTTCACTTCTAGCCTGAAACGAAAATATACTATTTTTAGTTTTTAAAGGACACAGTGATAAACATTTATTTGACTCCAACTAGGCCTCTTGAACTTATGCCCTAATTTTAACGAATACGTCACTATCACAAAGTTTAGCAAACTCAAGAGTCAGTCAGTGACGTGTTCCCCTTAAACCTAAGAGACCTAAATTTCAAAACAAGAGAGCACACGCTGTTTCTCTGCAATGAACCAGAATTAGCTCTTCCTCTTCACTCACATTTCCTCCCCTAACAACCTACACAAGTTTGTATGCGTGGAGTGTAAAACATTCTTAATACGAAGTTAGATTACTGACGTCCAAAACTGTCTTCTTGAATACTAGCCGTGATTGCAGGGACTAGAGAGAGCAGCTAACAAGTAGTGACTGAAACTTTCCTCACGAACTGAGGATTGTCAAGTTTAATATGCAAGTTTCGCCCTCGGAGTCAGGTCATGTGGCGTGAATAGCTCACTCTTCTTCACCCACCACCCTCTAAAACGCCACATTAGTCAGAATAACGTGTTCCCCCGCGAAAGTGTGAGAAACGGTTGACAGCAGCGAGCACAGTTGTACGGGACGTAGACGTGATTTCTTTCTCACTCGTGATTCGAAGAATGCTCGGGACTAATGATGACATTCTCTATGCACCAGCACGGACTGCACTAATTTCAAACGAGAATTGAAATACGAACAAAACGGTGTATGCAGTATGTGATGGTGCATGTTATAGATCACTTAGCTACGAGACTTGGTAAAAAAAAAAAAACTAGCGGACGACGTCAGGAATTTATGAATATACTCATTTTGATTTATAAAAATGGAATATAAAAACGGATTGTTTTTGTATTCGTTCATATGCACATTGCCAAGTAAAATATTAAAGCAATAATTTAAAACTGGCATTTATTAACATTTTCCATTTAGATTGAGACACGTTATGTAAATGTAGCAATGCGTTAATGTAATATTGGAATCAATAGTTAGTTTTGCCGATAGAAATGAACAAATCAATTGAGTTCTGTTTTGTAGAGGACAATGCGTCGCTTTGAACTGGCTGTAAATTTCAAACCAACAGCGCATTATTCGCCGCACGATGTGAATTCTAGACCTAATTCATTGGTCAGGGTGGGATATTGTGTCTGTAGTTCATGACAATCATTTCGAATCAACGGTTTATTGATTTGGCTAAAGCGACCGTTTCATGTTGGCAAAAGTTATGTGACTCAATTCTCTATAGTTCTTTTAGTTACTCTACAAAATATTACAAAACTAATCTATGAATTCACACTAAATTCATATTTATCAATTTGCAATTGAATTATCGTACTTATTTGAGATAGTGTTCTCAAATCTATTTGAGATAGAGTCAATTGGTAGAAGTTTAGAAACAATATAAATAAATAAATAAATAAATAAATAAACAAACACCTAAATAAATAAATAAATAAATAAATAAATAAATAAATAAATAAATAAATAAATAAATAAATAAATAAATAAATAAATAGATAAATAAATAAATAAATAAATACATAAATAAATTTAAATACATAAAACGTACCCGTTCTTACCAGTGACCATATTATTCATTGCAGTTTCTCTATTTTGCATTGGCAGCTTGTTATAAATAATCATCCCCACTTATGCCTCTCTATGTATTTTCGTGATGTCTTGTTAGGTTGTATTGTAAATATAAGCATAGAATAATTTACCATGGAAGAACTTTGTGGCTACTATTATTATTTAATGTAATTTTCCGTTCAGGGCAGGATGTCTGGTGTATGGCTACATAAAAGGTGCCCTCCTTAGCCAATTTACAGATTCTACATGCAAGTTCAATTGTAAAATGAGTTCAACATACTATGAACATACTACGCTTATGAAAATTACAGAAATTATGATGTGAGGTATTTAAGAACAGTTAATTATGCAAAACACAATTCACAGAGTTCAATGCTGTTCTTTGCATAGATGTAACCAAGTGTTTCAGTAAAATATGGTTTGATGGCATGTCACAAATTAAGGTGATACTAGCGCTCGGCCGTTTTAGAAAATTGGGAGAGAAAAATTGTTTCATAAGTGAGTGTAACTTTTACAGGATGTTCACATGATCAGTCTGATTGTATATTAGTAGTACTTTTTAATTTTTGCTTATTGCATCGTTAATTAGGCGCCGGTTATTCAACAAAACCGCGCAAAACTATGAAATTTGCGATACGATTGGAGACCAAACCCGTAAACCAATTGATCTCAGATTTTAATCATGATTAGATGAAAGACAAACTTAGGGTTATCCTTTGGCACATTTTTAAAATTTTATTTTATTCGGCGCCCAGGGAGACAAGAAAATAGCTAATTTTTCACCAAAAATCCACTAATTATTACTAATTAACGAAACAAAAAATTAAAAATGTACCAAGGGATAACCCTAAGTTTGTCTTTTATCTAATCACGATTAAAATTTCAAATAATTTGGTCTACCCATTTCGTCTCCAATCGTATCGCAAAATGTGTCTACAAAAAGCAGCAAAATCGCTCGCGCTTGCAGCACCTTAAGATCATCTTTATAAAAATTATTTTTTGCAAGTCAAAACTCGATTTCACCATTTTGAAACAATGTTCATGCCCTTCCTCGAATACGTGGTTACATTTTAATTATATTCACTTTATTGTGTTTTTAGTCTTAAACAAATATCCACTGGATATTGTCAGTGTACAAGAAATGTGTGTAATAGAAAGCTAATATTCTAACAGGCCTTAGTTTTGAAACACAATGGAATGAAATTATTCCTCAGTCAACATGCGACTAAATATTGCCAAGCCAAATGTGATGCTTATCTCATGGCACGATAATCACCATGTAACAGAATGTGTAGGTATTGTTAGCCTGACGCTTGCCACATACACCAACACACTCTACCTTCCATCTTCATGCAGCAACTTATTTGTCAGAATTACTTCCCTCTAAATATTACACTAGATATAATTACTGTAACTAGAAAATTAATATCTTGTTAATTATAGATAAACTTGCAACATCTAGTTACATCACGGTGATCAGTCACTTAATTCCCGAGCACAAACTTCAGATAAGGAACTAAATACACTAAGCTTGGCGTTAAATCTACTAATGCTGGTGTACTGTAACTTCTGAATAATTTCAAGCTTGTGCATTCGTTCAGTATGGTGTGAACATGGAACAACAAGCATGCGAAATAATAGATGCAGATGAAATAAAATACAAAATGTCATACACAGCCAATGCAAGTTCCATTGGAAATGTGTTGATAATTATTACGGACGAGTAATTAGCTAATCGGCTAATTGGACGGTCAGTTGAGTAATCGATCCATGTTAAATATCCCCGCATGTTGTAATTACAGGAGATGTCATAATTGGTTGGAAGTACTGTTTATGTTTTCGCGCCCATACGCTTCGCACCAAAGTCTGGAACCCGAATAAATATAGGTTCTCAATTGGGTTCCATTTGGTTACTTACAATTCAGACTAGATATTATTGTATTTACATTTTTAAATCGATATTTTGTAACGTACAGGCACAAGATTGCATAACTAAGGCAAGAAATGTCTAACTCTAATTGAGTCAGTGATTCATTATAAAATAAAAGCTATAAATTGTAATAATAGGGTATGGCAATGAAGTAAAAATTAAACGAAATTAATTATTTATAGAACCTTTGTGTAACTCAAATAATATTTAATATTAATGTTCCGGTTCCGGTTCCGGTTTCAAAATAATACCGGTTATTTTCGTGTTCAGTTTTGGTATCGGTTTCGGTTCCTGTCTCTGCTTTTGAAAAAAGTATTCTCTAAATTGATTTGGAAATTCAACACACAATATATAGATCATGTCAAGTTTGTCACCTCAACTACCTTCTTTAAAAACACATATTAAAGGGGCCGTGTCAAACAACAAGCGATAGAAAATAATATCAGGATATTTCGTCAGTGACGGCATAAAATACATGAAGTCGACTCCATTACATTGAAAGCTTGTGCAGACGAAAGCTCAAGAAAGAAAGTAATTTGTCTAGAAAATGGCCAAGAGTAAAAAGAGCTCAAAAAGTAAGTCAAAGAGTTCTGGAAAATCTTCAGGAAAAGGAAATAAAAAGAAAATCACATCAGATGAAACCATCGATGAGAGCCAAGATTTACCGATATTGATTGGTGAAAAAACAATCAAAGTAACGATTAAATCACTAGCTAATTTGAAGTTAACATCACCAGACACTGAACTGATTCTTAGAGTTCAGTTTGGTGATATTGTGAGAGTGAACTCGTCGAAATTCGCGTGGCAAGCGAACGAAGAGGTTGAATTCGGTTGGGAAGTGTCAATCCCGTGTTTCCCATCCAAACTTGAGGGTCGAGAATATCTGGCCGCGAACCCGGTCCTCTTCACTCTACTTGAAGTAGTCGCAGCATCCAAAGACAAATCTTCCAAGAAGAAACTGCCAACTCAGGCCAGTGCTGAGAAGTCAACTGTCATTGCAAGATGCAATCTAGATCTTCTGCCGCTGTTGCTTGGCGAGACGAAGATAAGTGAGACGATATTGTTAGAAGCAGACACCAGCGTAGTAAAAGCAACTACTTCGAAGTCCAAAGGGAAAGGTAAAAAATCATCTTCTAAAGGTAGTAAATCCTCTAAAAGCAAATCCTCTGCCAAAAGCAAGTCATCTGCAAAGGAAAGTAGCAAATCTTCAAAAAGCACAACCGATGAAAAGAAGAAAGGTAAATCGTCAAAAATTACAGGTAAGTCCAGTACTACCTCAAAGTCCTCAAAAAATAAAAAAGGATTTGGAAAGTCCAAAGATGCTAAGGAAGAACCTCCTGGCGAGGTCGTCAAGGAGATGTTCAACGTGGCGCTGCTTCCTCTCATCGTCGTCCACGCCCAAGTCGAGGAGTCGCTGATTCCAGAGTCAGAACTCTGCGAGAGCAACATGCTCTTTCTCACTCTCGAGTCTATTTATAACCTTCTACCGACAATGACAGCCGAAACATTGGGTTACCAAGCTGCGACCACTTTCCCAAGTGAATACAACAAGACGAGGCAACTCACATTCAGCTCCGGTTCGAGGATCAATGTTCACGATACAGAGAGACCTCGGCGCTGGAATAGTTTGTCTCATCTATCAGGAAAATTCACAAACACGACGTACAGATTAAGTGACGAAACAATCAGTCTGAAGAACGATCTAGGTCTTGATATTTGTAAACTAATGAACGAAGATTCTCCTAGAGTTGAATGGAATGCGATGCAACGTTGCTGGCTGACACGAACTCGACTTGATCTACTGAAAAAGCATGTTGCAAAGTTCACATTCCTGCCGCTGGAGATCTTCATGTCACCTGTTGATCTAGAAGCCAACGCAGAAAACACTCTGCATTTGGCAGCTTTCTTTGACGTCTCGCGACTCTTGTATCGGGGAGAACGGCAGGCGAGAGTCGTCGCTCAAGTATTTACATTTTGTCAGGAAGATATGGAGGCGAAATGCGGTGCCAAAAGTCCAATGTTCAGCCTTCCTGTGCCGTCCGCCAGTGATAATGAAGGTAAACGTAAAGGTGACAAGAAAGGCTCGAAATCTAAATCAAAAAGTAAAGACTCGAATAAGAAACAGGACAAGATGGAAAAGAGCTCGAAAGGAAAAACGACAACGGAGAAAACCACAAGTGAATCTAACGCGAAAGGAAAGAAAGGTGACAAGAAGACGAAAAGCAAATCACCTAAATCCTCTAAGAACACGAAGTCCGGAACTTTGCCCCATGTGAGTGCGGCTGTCGAAGCACCTCCTGAGATCTTACCGCCTCCGTGTACTCCGCAACCGCTGTTCACTGACCAGGGTGATCCCGTGGTGGTCGTCATGGAGGTGGCGCTGTGGAGACCGATTAGGCCTAAGAGAACGCCCGAGGAATTAATGCGAGAGATTGCCGCGGTGATCCCGAAGCGAGTCGAACTTGTGGCGGAGGCGGTGTTGCCGAAGCTCCGCAGGCAAGAGTACGTCCAGTGTCTCAAAGAGGCCGTCGACTTTGTCGTCAACGAGTACAAGATATACATGATACGTCCGGGGGCGAAACATGGACAAGGGTTCATGAGATATCTTCAGATTCACTGCAAGAAGAAACTAAAGACGATGATGAATCCTTACATCATGGGCTATCTGAAGGATACTCTTGGAAGCGACGATTATTTGAGTTGTGGCGTCAAGTCTTGGAGAGCGAAGAAGAAGAAGAAAGAGCAGAAATACTTTTCAGATGTTTATGTAATATTGATTGAAGAGTTGAATAGAGTAATTAACAGTATGGAAGAGAAAGATAGCAGCAAAATAGCTCTTCCTCCGTTGAGCGATGCACAGGCTCAGTTCTTCGCACTGGAAGCTGTTCAACTGGGCAACGTAGAGAAAGCAGACAAACTGTTTCAAGAGAGACTTGCATCAAAACCGAACAACGCCGAGTTGCATTTGGAATACGCGATGTTCTGTGTCGGCCGTGAAGATTTTCCCAGCGCCATGAAGCAAATGCTGGAGGCGTTGTCATTGGACAATACTCACAAGGTCGGACTGATGCTGTACGCCATGTTGCTTGCTCATAGAGGCGACAATCCCTTGGCAGAGACATTCTTCCAGGCAGCCGTGACATTCCATCCCCAGCTGCTTCAAGCAGGCGCTGCTTTCCACATGTTCCACATGCAGACCGGCAACTTGGGCGGCGCTTCGGTCGTCCTCGAGCATGCTCGGCAATGCACGGCGGTGTCACGTGACGAGCTGACCAACTCGAGTGTCCGCGTCCTCCCTCTGAGCTGGGCCCCCGACGCCTACCCCAACCGCAGCACGTTCATCTCAACAGCCGTGCTTCTCATGAGAATGCAACTTCTCCGCGACGCCGAGCTCGCACTTGCGCAGGAGTTCCTCCTCAGAGGGACCTCGTCGGAGTATATCTACTACCTCTGCGTCGGTCACTACTTGTCAGGACGCTATGAGGACGCCGTCGAACCTCTGACGTCGTATCTCCGAGATCACGGACGAGACAACTACGCTCGTAGCCTCCTGGGACATTGTCACTACAAGTTAAACGCCCTAACCGACGCTGCTCGCTACTATGACATCGTCGTGGAGTCGACGCCTCCATGTGTCGAGCTCCATCTCGTGTACCTCCGCCTGGGGGAGTGCTACATGGAGGCGACGGACTTCCAGGCGGCGAAGCGCGTGTTCCTGTTGGCGTGCAAGATGACGCCGTCGCCGAGGTCCTGGCTGGACGTCGGCGTCGCCAGCTACATGATGAGCGAGTGGAACGACGCTGAACGGGCACTGACGGAGGCGAACATCCTCGACAACGAGTGTGCGATCACCTGGGCTTATCTGACGCTCGTCAACCTCCAGCTCTACCGACGAGATCGCTTTCAATGGTGCTATCACAGGACGGTCAAGAACAAAATGGACGACCAGAAACTTTGGGATTGGATTAAAACTTTGGTCGCTTTGAGACAATATCCAACTGATTTTCTATTCGTGTAAAAAGACTGAAGTAATAAAATACTACAATCCAAAATATTTAACACACTGTTACTTTAAAAGGGGTCAGTATTTTACACTCCATAACTCAGTTCAGTTGATTAGTGTTCATTCTAGGAATGCTATTGATTGTTGCCATGCCAATGCATCCTAATCAGCTGTTTTAATTTAGTAAAGTTTTGAAAACCGTACTGCTCCTGGTCTTTATTATTTCTTTGTTCGTTGATACGGGTGGTCTTTGTTATACTTTTTGCATCGTTTTGTTTCTCTGGTAAATAAAATAAGCTTCACATTTAAATTAAAAATGAATTGAAAGAACGCCCATTTTAATTCTAGGCTAGAAATATTTACAATAGAACTTCATTCTTTGGACATCCACTTGGTAGGTAATTCCCTCAAGTATGTTCCGTTGTTGTAATAATTAGAGAAGTAGCTTACTCCCAGTGACTCAACATGTTTCAGGGGATATTTTAACCAATTAGTGTCAGTAATTAGTTGAGACTTTGTAGAAAGTAAACAAGGTCTGCTTTCAGTTTCATGGCTTATAATATATAATGTATGTAATGTGGTCTGTATCACCTTTACGCTTGTATTTGTTGAACATAACATTCATCAAAGTCAAAAGCAACACAAGTAAATAAGCAGTCTTGCTGCACGTAACGTGGGCTGGTGATTTACACAGTCTCTGGACCAAAACGCAGAGATCTCATCATTATTAGCGCCACGCTTCGGTTCGAGCCCCGGCGTCGGAGCATTGGTAGCCTCTTCAACTCGCAAGACCAACTTCTCTGCTGAAGTTTACCTCGTTATAAGTTAGAATATGGAAGGAAAAGTTACTTTTAAGATGCAAATAATATCTTGTCGATTTATATTGGTATTGAATATTTTTGTTAATTATGGAAATCAAATTGAGATATTTCAATAAGTTAATACATAAGTAACTAAATAAAGTAAAAATAAGTAAAGTTAGAATATGTATGTCTGGCATAAAACTGTGATTTTTAAGGATGATGAAAAAATTCCGTTTATTAAAGTAACAAGCTTAGTACGTACTTATTTTTGGGGAATCGATGACAAATAAATGAAGTGGGAAATGATGTCAAGATTCCTTTCCGATTTCGGACGGCTTGCCCACTAAGATTAGTATGCGTATTTAGTATGGTGATGAATTATGATTAAAGCGATATATGATGAGTTTATTTAAACTATTTTGAATATATGTTTTATTTATTTTAATCTTCTTTTTATAAAATACCTTTGTAGCTTTGAAACGCAAATAATTGATAACTATTGTTTTGAAAAGCAGATTTCTTTATCAATATATCTACATAACACGACTTTTAAATTTGCGTACACTTGAAATGTTTTATTAATAAACAATTATTGTTAAATTTATCAAATTGTAATTCAATATTACAATTGGTGGCAGAAGTAGTTTTTTTTTTATATATATCGATAAGTGCATAGATATAGATATAAATGTACTCCTTACCAAGAGCATATAATATTTTAAGTTCCATAGCGTTTGATTACTTTATTATTGACAGTTTTAACGGCGGTAGAGAAATAAACGATTTTATTATTCCATTATCTACCTCAATATGATGAAAACCGATCCTCCAGCAACGAAGCTTAACCACAAAAACAACGACCCATCCAGACAATAAATTTAATGGAAACATACTGTTATGTTGTGATAGTAGAAGACATTAATGCGCGTCGCAAACTACCCTTTACATTAACCACATTTACTTGGAGCGATATTTCTTATCTCCCGTTAAAAGTGCAAAGATCGATAGATCTCGGCTGGATCTGGCGTCGCGACGAAACCAACCAATCAGCGTCGTGCAATCATGTATTACATTGACGCGTCACAGGTTTCATTCGCTTCGCTTTCCATTCCAAATATATCTCGAGGTAGGAGTTCGAAGAAGTATTTCTGATTTGAATTGAACCCAAGTTAGTAACGGAATTATTTTGGATAGTTTGGGACTTTTGATACTTGTTGAAACATCAAAGACAGGGAATGTCGTGCAATTTAGTGATTTTGAACACTGGACAGAGGCTATTAGATACATGTGGTGGTATTGAACGCTATAAAACGGGAGCAGAGAAGCATAAGTGTGTCCTCGTAACAATTCACCAACTACAGCTGAAGTTGTATGAAACTGCAGCTGGTTTTATGTGATTAACTACTGCAGCTGGAGTTGTACACTGTGATGTGATTGGCAGAGCAAACCAGTGGGATATTACAATAGTTTTTATTTAAAAGTTCATGCTTTTTGTAAAAAATGGTCGGTGATTATTCCTTTCAATCAACAAAGTTCGAATTAAAATATTATCATGATTTTACAAACTATACAGTCAAGTCCTTGTAGAACTAATTAAAACATAATATAGTAAAATGAATTCGTAAATAAACGTTTCAATTAAGGTAGTACCTTCATTATACATATATATAAAAAAAAAATCTTGAAATTACAAGTTCAGAAAACGTTTTCCTACATTTCAACTATATTTAAGTATAAAAGAATCATAAAATGTCATTTAACTTGCAACCCCTGTCGTATAGCGAGGTTTCAATTTATTGCTTTCCGAGAATGAACAAAACTGTAACACAGGAGGTATAGGGAAATCATTTAGTTTTTGGTTGATAACTTTTAAAATAGCACACGTTGGTATTGTTTTCAATTTGTTTCCTAATAGAATGTCAAACTATCTATCTAGAAATCAGTTTTTTGAAAAAACGTTGAACCTCAGTAAAATTCAAAACTCAAAAATAGCATGGAAAACGTCATAATTTTAATGGCCCCCATAAGACTACATGTTAAAAATAGGAATTTATAAATACAATATCTCAAAATCTAGACACGAAAAGTTGTTCATATTTCACAGTATCGTGTAAATAGTGATTATTGATACCTCTGCCAAAAATAGGCTTATTTGGAAGATATGAGATATCAGTTGTGCTACCTTAAACAAAAATTAAAAGCTTGAAAGTTTCGTTATTCAGCTGATATTTATTCATCGTTCCCGAAATCAGCTCTAAACATATTCAATCTATTTAATTAATTGATTGAAATTGTTAATAGAAAGGAACAAACAGCTGTAATTTATTTAGTGGTACGAAGTCCTCATTGGGCTGACGTACGCTCAGGTTATTTATAAGCAATATGCAGCTAATGAAAATGTTCAATAGATTGATAGACAGAACACACTTCAATCCCGCTGCTTTCTAATTTACCTCCAGCCAAGTGTATATCGAGGATTGACAGCTGTAACAATGTTTTCATTAAAAAAAGAATCAAATTGATATTTGAGTATCAAAGTAAACACAATTGAAAGGGAAAACGAACTGAAAAATTGACGAAAGTTTCATTGCAAAATCATTTGAAATTTCGTCAGAAAAAACTTCTTCGGCGAGATACATTTTAATTATTACATAGTTGAATATTGACAGACGGTTCACAACATAAAAACATCACAAAGGCTGTCAAAACAAAAGCAATTAACACCTCTAGTCTTGGATGAGCGACATAAATCAACATTGAGCGCGTTTCAATCCAATGTTAATTAATTCAGTGAGCTTTCACAACATTAATTTGAAGTAGAATGAAAAGTGGTCTGGAATGATCAAACAGTCTCAAAAGCTCTGCACTCTGGGTGAGAATCTCGTGGCCCTGTTGACTGAGATTTGTTTCTTCGTTTTCCTCAGTCGAGAAGCAATTAAGTATAGGTTTAAAACCTGTCATTTCCAAGAAATCATTATCGAGTTAGATGTAATTATATATTGTATTCATTTCTCCATATTCTAAATAGTGCAAGCAAATTGAAATGTACAAGGTGAAGAATGATACAAGTCCAATTTTGGAGATTATGAGATCGAGGTGTTTTCTGTTAGTTGTTTGTACAAGCATAAATAAATTTAAAATATATATAACATAAAAATATTCTCTAGGTTTCATTAATATTATTCCTTAATATAAACATTTAAACTGGGTCTGGCAATGTCATAGGACATTCACTTTTTAGACTTGTTTATCTTCGAATATATAAAATTGACTAAAATGGACCTTCAATTTTCTCCTGTTTCAAAATATGGAGAACTGTTTCCACCCGCTATTAGTATAACAAATGGAACTTGATTTTCCTATTTTCCTCCGAACTACGAAGTGGAAAGTCTTGGTTTTGCATCTATAATAACTCTCAAATGTTGGTTCCCTGCAAATAGACCGCGTCCTCCCATCGTGCTCTCTTACATATTCTTCACCTTCATATAATCATTCATCCTCACCATCAACCTGGCTGCAAAACAGTGCGAGTAAACTACAAATGGTCACTCTCGAGCAAAGCACCACGTCCATGATAATCTATAGGAAGCAAAAGAGCATTCCTCAAGCAGGAAACGAGAGCACTATAAAACCTCGCACATGTATTCAGATCAAATGAAACAGCTACGAGCGTTCGTCCCACAAAGGATGTGGATGGTGACGATTGGGTGTGTACATGCGAGTAGAATGTAATCCATTACTTGCATTCGAGACCTGCATGAAAAGGTTTTATAAAACGGATGCACTTCAGTATCGTCGAGTGAAAATATCCGATGCATTTTATCACCACTTTTCATCGTTTGAGATGAGGGAAATAGTGAGATTCACTTTGGAGATAGAGAGGTTCCTATGATCGTAAATATAGAAAACTGCTTTGAAAATTCGAACCTCGGTACACTGAAATGCATTCATACGTTTTTCTATTAGTGCAGTCCGTAAATCCAACAATTGTGCAAATAGTGATAGAATCATGAACATTTGTGTACTTACTAAATCGACCATGAGAAATCCAAAAATTTATGTTCCTAAGCTGAGAACCTGCAACTTTCGGAGTTATTAACTTATTAAATTAAAAAACTAATTGTCATATAACACAAGAAATTGTAGACAATTCTACAATTCGACAATTCGAATCGACAAATCGACAAATCGACAATTCTTCAACTCCATTGCGGTCGCCTAGCAATTTCTTCCATATACTTAACATTGAAATAATTGCTTAATTAAATAATTAATAAATTAAATTAAAATTTAGAAGGCTCTGATTGAATCAAGGTACCTACTTATTTGTTTTAATTATACTTGAAAACAGCGTGTAATTTGACAATTTTACTAACTAGGAAAACGCTCAGTGTAACGCGTTGATGAGCGAGCACGGGTACGTGCAAATTCTCGAACCGGAAATGCGTACACAACGCACAGAAAACATATACAACCATAGCTTCGTAACCATATTGAATTGATTGAGCGAGCGAAGCGAGCGTCTCCTTTTGGCTTATTTGGCACGGACCTCTGTTTTTTTTTTTTTTTTTTGTTTTTGTTTTTTTCTGTTACTGACGATATACAGGTCAGAGTTTTTCTTCGATCGAGCTGAAATTTTGCACACGTGTTTGGACATTCTCTGGGCGTTGCAGACCCTAATTTTTTTGAAATCTACTGATTGGTTAAAATTTAAATAAACATCTCCTGATAGGTTGAAAAGTGAAAATGGTCTTCGACAAATCTGATCAAACTCATATTTTGGCTGTACATGTCTAGAGTTTTTCCTCGATCGAGCTGAAATTTTGCACACATGTAGAGACAAACTTTTCTGTTTGCAGACCCCAAATTTTTTTGAAATTTATCAATTGGCTAAAATTTAAATAAACATCTCCTGATGGTAGGTTGAAAAATGAAACTGGTCTTCGATAAATCTGATCAAAATCATATTTTGGCCATACAGCTCAGAGTTTTTCTTTGATCGAGCTGAAATTTTGCACACATGTAAAACCAACCTTCTCTGTTTGCACACCATATTTTTTTTTGAAATCCATTCATTGGTTAAAAATTAAATAAATATCTCCTGATAGGCTGAAAAATGAAAACGGTCTTCGATAATTCTGATCAAACTCATATTTTGCATGATCATTAAGACCAATATTGTCTCTTATTTTACAAAATTTCATCTCAATCAGTTAAGAACGTTTGAACTTATTGACATTTTTAATATCTGTCAGTAATGAAGTATCGAAATGAATGTTTTCCAGTGCCAATTGAATTGATTCTGATTTGCTTTATGAACCAGGTGCTTAGATGCTATTTTAAAGTTTCGATGAAAAGGATATACCTACTTTTAAGTTGATATCATAATCAGTGCTCGAAGTGGGCCGGTATGGGACGGTATGGTATACCGGTTCTTCTTTACACATTTGATTTCATATTGTTACTTCTCAGAAAAACGGAATACTTAAAATCAGATATTCTTGGACATTAACGTAATTTTATATTCTAATTTACTCGTATTTCATGGTTATCTTTTGACTGCATATTTCAAGCATAACTATGAACTATGAACATCCACTACAAGATAAAGTAAAATGCATTATTTAATTTAGTTGTTTCATCAAGGTAAAAGACTAATCTAACTAATGACATGACAATGGTTGTCAGTGTAATTCTGGAATCTGGACCCTCATCTAATATCGTACCCCCCCCCCCCCCCCCCCCTCACGTGGTATTCTTATGTTACCATACCGCCACTATTTAATTCCTACTTCGAGCACTGATCATAATCAATTCAATATGGTTGTATATGTTTTCTGTGCGTTGTGTACGCATTTCCGGTTCCAGAATTTGCACGTACCCGTGCTCGCTCATCAACGCGTTACACTGAGCGTTTTCCTAGTTATGATATCAACTTAAAAGTAGGTATATACTTTTCATCGAAACTTTAAAATAGCATCTAAGCACCTGGTTCATAAAGCAAATCAGAATGAATTCAATTGGCACTGAAAAACATTCATTTCGATACTTCATTACTGACAGATATTACAAATGTCAATACGTTCATACGTTCTTAACTGATTGGGATGAAATTTTGTAAAATAAGAGACAATATTGGTCTTAATGATCATGCAAAATATGAGTTTGATCAGAATTATCGAAGACCGTTTTCATTTTTCAGCCTATCAGGAAATATGTATTTAAATTTTAACCAAAGAATGGATTTCAAAAAAAAATATGGTATGCAAACAGAGAAGGTTGGTTTTACATGTGTGCAAAATTTCAGCTCGATCAAAGAAAAACTCTGACCTGTATAGCCAAAATATGATTTTGATCAGATTTATCGAAGACCAGTTACATTTTTCAACCTACCATCAGGAGATGTTTATTTAAATTTTAGACAATTAATGGATTTAAAAAAAATTTGGGGTCTGCAAACAGAAAAGGTTGTCTCTACATGTGTGCAAAATTTCAGCTCGATCGAGGAAAAACTCTAGACATGTATAGCCAAAATATGAGTTGGATCAGATTTGTCGAAGACCATTTTCACTTTTCAACCTATCAGGAGATGTTTATTTAAATTTTAACCAATCAGTAGATTTCAAAAAAATTAGGGTCTGCAACGCCCAGAGAATGTCCAAACACGTGTGCAAAATTTCAGCTCGATCGAGGAAAAACTCTGACCTGTATATCGTCAGTAACAGAAAAAAAAAAAAAAAAAAAAAAAAAAAAAAAAAAACAGAGGTCCGTGCCAAATGAACCAAAAGGAGACGCTCGCTTCGCTCGCTCAAAAAGTATGACTTAATTTATTAATTACTCCAAAAGTTGCAGGAATTCAGCTTGGGCCCATACATTTTTGGATTTCTCCTGGTCGAATTAATAAGTACACAAATTTCCATGTTTCTATCACTATTTGCACAATTGACCCCTAAATTGGGGTTTAAGGACTGCACTATTTGATGTGAAATTATATTGGAACGATATATGAGCAAGTGTGACGTGAGTTTATTTGAAACGCTGCAGGTGCCCGGGTTCGATAGCTCAACACCTTTCATCTACCGCAAAGTACCAACCAATGGGAAACAATAACAAAACAAAACACAACATTTAATTATTGATTCTATTGTTTATTTGACAAGTCGGGTGTAAATGGACTTTATTGTATAATGTATGAATGTAACCGTCATTTTATAGTGGACTTTATAGGTTTTCATGCAATAAAACAGAGTGGAATGAAAAGCAATAGAAAATCCAATAAACTTACACAAATCGAGTCGACTACGTGTTATCGACGTTAAAATTACTAAATAGAAAAACGCTCTGCGTAACGTGTTTATAAGAGAGAACAGGTATGTGCAACACATCGAACCGAAGTGCCCGAGCATGGAGAAAACATTGTAACAAACTTAGTGTTAAACGCGATCAACCAATACTCGATACTAAGAGGTAGAAAGTCGAAAGACCATTCTCTCGATTTTAAATTGCACACTTTTGGAATGATGTAATCAAGCTCTGTTATTTACCATTTGATTTCTGCTAACAAATGCAGTTTAATTGAAGTATTCTCTTACACGATAACTTATGTCACAAATTCAAATATGATTAGATAAAGACAAGTTTTTGGAGCTCACCTCAAGAATATTTGAAATGGACTTCCACCCTTCTACATTTAAAGTACAAATAGCAACTGATTTATACTGTAATCAAGTTTAAAAACACAAAAATAATATAACCCAATGCATGGCATTGTATGTTTTAACACCACGTCACAGCAAAAATTCTATTATTTAAAATGATTTGTGATTCACTGTGGGATTTAATGATTCAATCGACGCGGTCTGGTACGTCGTCGGCGTCGTCGCGGCGTCGTGGAAGGCGTCGTCGACGTCGTGGAAGGCGTCGACAAGGCATAGGTTACAAAAACACTCTCCCATCAGATTGCTCAGGAGCTTGTTAATTTAATAAAGCCGTTATGTAAACGAGAGGTTTAGTTAAGAATGACAGTAGACTTGTCGTGTTGCAAGGCATGTTGGGTAGAATGAAGGTTATTATTACCGTTGTAAGCCGCAAGAGGCGGTTGAGTTGATAGAGAGCAGCCAGTAGGAGTTCTAGGAAGGAGAAAGACAATTTCGAGATGCGAGGGTTTTAAATGATTCGTTTAGATTGCATGTTACATGGGACAAAATAGGGAACCAGCAGATAAACATAGAAACTAATAACTATGTAAGTTTAAGTTTCAGTTTCAAAAATTATTTATTAATAATTTATTAAAGATACAATTTTCTACAAACTATGGTCCATAGCCGATTGGATAGTTTGGGGCAATACACTTCAAAATAAAACATACTTTATTCTTGGAATACCTCGAATAAACCATAACACATTCAAACTGTGAATTTAATATATTTGGCCACAGGCAATTCGAGCCGTGATCTTTGGATGTCCGGTTAGTGGCCCATATAGATTGCATGATTCAGCGCAGCTAAGTAGACAGAGAAGTGAAATTCCACACATAGCAAAATCGATTAAATTTTCAGTTCACTCACACAACATCACATCACTTGAGATGTCTGGAAATGACATCAAACCAACTCATTTGATCATGTCATCTGGATAACACTATAGATCGCGATGGTGTTTTTAAAACCACACTAAACTTCAAAGTGGTTTGAAATTGTACCAAGTCTCAAACGACTATAAACTTATTTAAATTGCTAACTATAAATTTATACAAATTATAAACTCATAAAAAAGTAGGGTGCCGATTTTTGTGGTTTTCAATATTTGAATTAAAATTACTTACACCGCAGCCTACTTTTGTGTGAACTTTGCAGCTTAAAACGCGTTTAAATGTCATAAATAACACGTACAACTCAAAGCTGATGCACTTGCATGCATTTTTAGAAAACTGTGTACCCGAATCGCAAACTTCTGCGCAAATGTCTGTTTCTCAAACCTTGCCATGGTTTTACTCGTCTGGCTTGTTCGTATTTGGCGGCCATGTTTGATCTCTGGACAGAACGCTCTCCAGCAACAGTCTTGAGTTGAGTGATCCAGTGTGCTCGCTGCTCGGATTGCATGCGAAGAGCTTTCGAAAAGAACTGAAGGATTACCGACACAAGAACATCAGTTCACGCTCTTACACGCTTTCGTTACTGTTTGGCCGTGGAAGTTTAAATATTGCAGCGAATACCATTCGCTGAATGGTTATTCAGCAGGTATATTGGTTATTGAATGGTAACGGTTATTCATGGAAGTTAATTTGGAATGTTTTTTACTAGTTCTGTAATTTGTCAAATTGTCACTTGTATCGCACTGTTAAAAATGTATTAATTTATAAATATGCCGTTCAAACTAATCTCGCCCCATGGGAATTATTTCAGGGTGGGTGTAAATGCTAAATAAATATAAATAGTCTGGGAGAAAGCCCCACAGAAAATACGGACCCCGAAATTTTTTAAATTTTATAACTTAAATTGTAGTATTTTGGTGGGTTTTATAACATCGAGGTTTTAAATGTTTATATTAAGTATATTTCCAATTATGATGTTACTATAGAATAAACTCTCTTTTTTTCTGTAGTCCATTTATTGACATTTTGAATACAGCTTTCTAAGAAGTATAAAACAAGAAACCTTTGCAAATTGAGATATGGTTCATTTTTATTTTCCTGGAAAAAGCATTGATATTCGATGAGTTGGTGGTTCGAATAGTTGGCGGATTCGAAGAGTTTGCGGATTCGAAGAGTTTACGCTTCGGAGAGTTAACAGCTACCCGACATTATGATGCATTTTATTCAAATTTCAGTGTAATTCCTGATGGGGTCCCCGTGGACGCCCATGTCTCTAACATCTCCAGTGAAACGTAACAGCTGACTCGCTCGCCACTAGCGCGCTCTACCGCTTGCTACGCGCAGATTAGGTTGTCTCGCAACTTCAGCCTATGCTGAGTGTAACCACAATCTCGACCTGCGAATAGTGCTAGCATGAGAATTCCAATAACGAGACACGATATTCATGAACAATATCAATATCAAAGGAGGTGTGACACTAAGGTACGTGTGTCAATTCCATCATCAAAGCTCGCTTTATGTTTGCTAGAATATTCGTACTCCTTTTCCATATCATACATGAAATTTGTAGAACCATCAATTTAATGTTTTTGGGTAAAATGATACCAAAACACATTACAAATATGTGTTTACCATCATAAGTCTTTGTCGAAATCTTAGCTTCTTGCAAAGACTGAAGTAACCTTTAAGTAATCTGAATTCGAATTGCGTCTGAGTACCAATATCTAAGAATAATAGTGCTTTTAGAGCATTTCACGCAGGTTCTTGTTAGCAACCAACATGGCTTCCACGAACAAAAACGAACTTATTCCGCGCAGGAAATGTTTACAAACCCACGAACTAACGCATGGTTTTTATAGAATCTTCCCGTCTAGTTTATGAGTAATGGATTGTAGACTTAAAGACAGTTTGGTCATATTGCTTGCGAGAATGATTATGAGAATGAGTGGGAATGGTTTAATTTGATTCAATACTCTCTCTGAGTTTTAAGAGGATGGATCACCAACTCCCTCGCCAATTTTGAGATTGACACCGGCTCGTTAAGATTGTATTTATGTTGAAATGACTGATGTGTGTATGAATTGCTATACTATTCATACATGTTTAATGAAATTAAAGAAATTAAACATTTGTATCATCAGAGTTAATATTTTGGGATTTAATGAATTTTAAATTCACCTTATTATTTATACCTATAACTTTTAGTAGCAACATTTTTACAAATAATGTTTGAATTCAATGCAAAACTAGCAAAAAATTAGTTTAAACTGAGTTTATCATCAAAGACACTTTGACAGCCCCCCATAAAAAGGAAGATTTCTTCATTGGTAATCCTTCCCATTAAGATCCTTTCAAAGGGGTTTTCATACACATTTACACATTGTATTACACGACGTAACACTTTAAACATAAGTTTTAAGCTTCATGCGTTGGTAACGACGATGTGGTAAAACAACTTTTAATCGTCTCTGATTTTTGACACAAAGTCTACTCTATGATTAAACGCTGGGCGATAAAGTATCTTCAATCTTCTCCCGACAAGCGTGTTTGTGTCAGCTTCATCAAAACTTTGTTGCCCCCACAAAGCGGCCGTCTAATGAATATTACCTTCAGTTAAACATTATTAACTCATACATCATAATTCTGTAGAAAACTTTCGCCTCACTCAAAGTATGTTACGCCTATTTTGTGTCTGCCAATCTGACTCCAACTGACAAGATAATTTCTTTGTTACTTTCACTTAAGGTGGTGCAAGCGCTAGCTATTTTGCCGCTTGTTGCAGGCACTTCTTTTGGATACGATTGGAGACAAAATGGGTTGAAATTTGTAATCGTGATTAGGTAAAAGACAAACTTAGTACATTGGTACATTTTCTATTTTTTGCTTTGTTAATTAATAATTAGAAGATTTTTGGTGAAAATGGTATATTTTCTTGTCCCGCTGGGTGCCGTATGATATTTAATTAAAAATATGTGCCAAGTGATAACCCTGTGTTTGTCTTTTATCTAATCATGATTAAAATTTGAGTTCAATAGGTTCACGGGTTTAGTCTCCAATCGTATAGGAAATTTCATCGGTTTGCGTGGTTTCGTTGAATAACCGGCGCCTAATTAACAGGAACGAAGAAAAAATGAAAAAGTGCTACTAATATACAATAAGACTGATCATGTGAGCATCCTATCAAAGTTATACCCACATATAAAACAATTTTTCTCTCTCAATTTGCTAAAACGGCCGAGCGCTAGTATCACCAAAAAGGAAGTGTAAACCAAAAACTCAACGTTTCATTGTCATTTACATTAAGGGTTGTGAAAACATTCATTCATTGTTGAAAGACCAACTCGTCACATGTAGGGGGAAAATATCAAAATATTTTATGTTTCTTCATATTATCTCGTATCAAAATTGCTAAGTTATGGCATTTTCAAGCCCATAGTGTAGAGAAAGAAAAACATGAAGAATTACGTTACGTTTTCTCTTCCCATAACATTTCATCATATATTTTTAAAGCGTCACCACGACATTCTTATGGCTCTTCCTCTGTGTCTTTCTTCGTGTTTTTGTAGGCAATGCCAGGTAAAACCGTTCAACAATCGATCTGAAATGTTGCACATTCACTAAGGTCGTTTCATCGGTCACATGTATAGTTTTTGAACGAGATCCTGTGATTGGTTGAAAATTAAAAAAAGAACAGTTTGACCTATCAGCTTTAAATTTTTCGTAGTCATTGGGACCAAATTCAGCAGTTTTTGAAAAATTTTAAACAATTCGGTCAAATACTTCAATACTTTTTGACATTTTACTGACATGATATTTGTTTTGTGTTTCATTTGTTCAAAGAAATTTCAAATAATCTATCACTGTTTCTTTGACGCAGTCGATCAGAATGTCGTCCTCCATTTCCAAGGTCCATTGGAACAGCAACTTTCACACGAATATTAATTCGCAAGGCTCGCTAAATCAATGCGTTACACAGAGTTTTCCTTGTATATTAAAAATACTTAATATTAATAACGGTGAAAAACAGTAGTTTAAGGGTTATACGTACATTAACATCAATTTAATATAATCCCCTCTCCCCCAACCCATTTCAAGCACACGGTGAAATTGAAACACCGAATTGATGTTCATTCTAAATTCTATGGACCACCACAATAACGGAATATTTGTTTCACCAATTAATCCAAACACCAAGAAAATACATCAATATTCGATAACGACTAAATTATTGGTGTAGTTCGCAATTGTACTTACGAGTTAGCTTTAGCTTAAGGTTCCATTGTGTTATTATTACACAGCTTAATATCCTTCGGTGAAACTAGAGCCAGTAAGTAAACAGGAACAGGAATGAAGCCCAAAGGTCTCGGAATCCCAAGTTTCCTGGGGTTGCTTCCTCAACTAAGTCCACCGTCTACATGGAAGCTGTTGGTTTTGCTGGGTACACACCAATATGTGTAGACTAAACTTAGAATGCAGCTCCGACAAATGGCTAGGTAAATAGTTGAATTGTATGATCGCTATGTTACTTTAGTTTGCTGAGGTTTACAATATCAGCGTATTACAGAACATAGCTTCGAAACTTTCTGGTGGCCTACATAACTATCTGACTGAGATAATAGATATTAGAATATTCAACATTTGCGAAATATTTTTAAACGGAGTATTACATTTGGAAATATGAGCTATGCTTAGTTTCAATTTATTTTAAGAGATTTCACGTATCGTTTGCCAAAGCCATATTATCTTCAAATCCCATCATATTTTTCCATCGAAGTTTTGTGAAACCTCTCAAGTTTTTCTTCCAACTTAGATTTTTCATTAAGTTTATTCCGAAGAAGAAGATGTAGATCAGTCTTCAAACTAACACGCAGCGTTTTCGTATTATTCCAAAAAATGTTCTTCCAACAAAAAGTTAGTTCGGTTTAGGACTATTTTTTTATCAATGAGCACCCAGTATAATAATGATAAAAGAGAGCACCAGAGCTGAGTGAATTTTAATTATCTTTTAAAATACGACTTTATTAATTATTTTAAAATTCTCGAAGAGCGCTTTATTTAATATCTGTTTTCTCTTCAGTTCGTCGAAAATGGAATGCAAAAAATTCCATTTAACGACCGCTGGTCGATGTTTTAAGAAGTAATTTTAATTTAAAACTTGAAGTGGCTCTCAGGTTCCCGAATAATCTTGAGAGTCATCTTAGAGATGCGGTTGTTCTCTTTATCACTTAAATTAACGTCGTCGATAATAGAACCACGGTAATCACGAACCCGAAGATGCTCACTTTTATGCCAGTTATTTGCCCCCGGCGATATTCAACGTTCTAAATTCAACTCCTTAAAAAAGCACTAGGTTAAGTGGCATCTCGCCGGAGAAATGTTTTAAATCCGTATACTCTACGTTGTTCTTTTAAGATGGCTGGCTTTACTTGGAAGAAAAGTAAAAGGAAAATGCAAAGACAAGTATAAAGTTAGCATAAAGCTTTCTACATGGATTCACAATCCTACAAAAAAAGCTAAACCAAATGGTTAGGTGTTCGGTACAGACAGGTTGGAAAGTTTATGCATGATTGAATGACGTTAAGTGTATCGGAACAAAGTAAACTTTTACGTTTTTTCATTTAAACTCTTCCAGGCTTTTAAGCAAACTTGGTAAGAGATCGAGTGATACAGAGCAGTGCTGCTTCTTTCACTACTACTTCTATTTCACTTTGCAATGTACATTTTAATACAAAATCGACGTATCTATATCCTTTTACTAATGCTGTACATACTCTCAGCAGAGTGGCATTCTAGAAGAGGTAAAATACAAAGAAAACGTTAATCCAATCCAGCAGAAATCACAGAAAGATTTTCTCAAGTATAACTTGCAGAAAATGTCATTTCTTCGCTAGATAGTCTGATTTCACGAGGTCGGATAAGATGTTTAACTGCTTTTTAAAGTTTTCATATAAAATATGTAAGAAGTGCTTGGGGCTTGTCTAAGGTTTTGCCGTATTCAAGAAGCCTGTGGGTTGTCTAAGGTTTCGCTGTGTTCAAGAACCTGGGGGTTGTCTAAGGTTTCGCCGTGTTCAAGAAGCCAGAGTTGTCTAATGTTTCGCCGTGTTCAAGAAGCCGGTGTCTAAGGTTTCGCCGTGTTCAAGAAGCCATAGGTATCTAAGGTTTCGCCGTGTTCAAGAAGCCAGAGGTGTCTAAGGTATCGCCGTGTTCAAGAAGCCAGAGGTGTCTAAGGTTTCGCTGTGTTCAAGAAGCCTGGGGATGTCTAAGGTTTCGCCGTGTTCAAGAAGCCAGAGGTGTCTAAGGTATCGCCGTGTTCAAGAAGCCAGAGGTGTCTAAGGTTTCGCTGTGTTCAAGAAGCCTGGGGATGTCTAAGGTTTCGCCGTGTTCAAGAAGCCAGAGGTGTCTAAGGTTTCGCTGTGTTCAAGAAGCCTGGGGATGTCTAAGGTTTCGCCGTGTTCAAGAAGCCGGTGTCTAAGGTTTCGCCGTGTTCAAGAAGCCAGAGGTGTCTAAGGTTTCGCTGTGTTCAAGAAGCCTGGGGATGTCTAAGGTTTCGCTGTGTTCAAGAAGCCGGTGTCTAAGGTTTCGCCGTGTTCAAGAAGCCAGAGGTGTCTAAGGTTTCGCTGTGTTCAAGAAGCCTGGGGATGTCTAAGGTTTCGCTGTGTTCAAGAAGCCGGTGTCTAAGGTTTCGCCGTGTTCAAGAAGCCAGAGGTGTCTAAGGTTTCGCCGTGTTCAAGAAGCCTGAGGTGTCTAAGGTATCGCTGTGTTCAAGAAGCCAGGGGGTGTTTTCGCTTGGGACTTCGTGTCGGTTAGAAAAGATAAAACAGATTCAGAGGACTCCAGAATGATCGATCACACAAACAGACTTCCGTTGTTCAAACTGCCTTCGAAATATATTTTCAACTGAATATTATTAGCTACGTCTTGATACGACAAAACTGTGAAATATTTATGAACGTTATCCATTTATTATCAAAGCGAAGTTTATGGTCCAATTACAAATTATTTCAAAAAATACTTATCTCAATTGTTATTTGAAGCCGTTGCTGTGTGGTAAAACCGAAACACTTAATGTTTCTCGTAAATACGTACTAAATCGCAGCTATTCTAGACCAATGATTCTGCAACTCCACTGAATAACATAACATTATTTTATGAAGTAAACCATTACGCAACTTAGATATCATAGCGAAGATTTAGAGCTCCAATCTCAATTCAAGTTTTATTCGAGTGAGATTTTTGTCAGTTCTACAGCGCACGCAATAATATCTAGGAGCAAGAAACAAAAGATACATTATAGTCACTTTATTCGCATAAAACGATCCCTTCCTAGGATATCTCACAAATAAATGTAAATGTGTCTCATTCTAATATAATAACAAATATTTCATATTTATACATTTTGAATGAATTAATGTTTACGTTCGAAATACATTTGGTGACAGATGTGGGATATATTACAATTCACTTTCACGTTCAAATATCATAAAGCGTCTGATTTCTTTGTTGATTTTGACATCAATGGTCAGTTGATTTCGTTTATCTCATTGAAAGCCACGGAGTATCACCAAAATATTATAAAATTCCTTCAATTGGACGAACATTGTTCATCAAAGAGTTTGTTTATTTGTGTACTCTAGTCATTTCGATCACACATCCAACTCCAGGCCTCGATGATGATTATGTTTAGCAGTTATTAAAGCACATCATGCAGTGCATCACATCTACCTACAGTTAATTACAATACAAGTTGGTCAACATGATTGACACACAATGATGCTACATCAGCTGGACTCAGGGGATATTAAAGCCGTTTTGTGTGTCTGAAAATCAGTTGATTGATGGATTTATAGTCTGATTGACAGTTCAATGGCGTGGAATGCCTTTTATCGTACAGCCGAATCATTATAAGGTCGAGTGAGGATGAAATAATATCACGAAGTTATTTGAGACCCACGGTTAATTTCATTACAGGTATTACAGAGGCCAGGTTTATTACCGGCTTCATAAAAAGGTTGTATTTTTACTCTCCAGTTTTTACGATAATTTGAACTAACGAGTAATAACTTGAAGTTATAAACCTCGAAGCGTTCGTCCACTTAGGTTGTAGTTCCTCCACTCGCCACCGCGTCTGATAGCGCTGCTAATGATATGGGTGAAGAGGGATCAAGAAGGCAACCGAACTTTCCCTCTTCTTACGATTCCGAGCTATTACTCTCACCTCTCTGAACAGCAAAAGCGGGATGGCATGACAAATGGTGGCCTGCAGAGAGGGGCTCCGCCTTACCCAAACATTTACTTTTTCTTACAGCATACACAGTAAACGTGGATGAATATTTTTTATATCCAACTTCTATGCAAATATTTCCCCTGGATCTAATAAATCAAAATATTTACCAACATTGCCGTAGGAAACGGTGAGGATCCGTAAAAGCTTGTCGCGTCACGTCTTACAGTAGGCTCAGATTCACGTGAAAACGTCCACAAATCTATCAACAAATCTACTTAGTAAAGAAATGAAATATCATTTGATGATCTGAACCAACAGGTAAATATTTTACCCTAAGGCAAGCAAACAGAATAATAAAAGAAAGACCTCGGAGTATTTTAATGTTTTAATGAAGTAATAGAAGTGTATTTTCAGTAGTAATATAGACAGAAAAAAACACTCCGTGTAAAAAAGGCAGCCAAGTCTCTTTACTTTAAAAAAATTCAACACCGAAAAGGAGTGATATCAAAAAAGGAGCCAAGTCAATGACATTTCCAAATATTTAATCGTATCTTTGAAATAAAAGTATAAACACCGAGAAATACTTTACAAAAGGACTTGGCGCATCGTTTTTTTAAAGACATCATTCTATCCTAAAAGTGGAAAGAAATTTACAAGTAGGTACATTTTCCTCTTTCTATTAGAGCCAGAATCTATGAATCAAGCTACTTTTAGTAATGACTATTTTATAGTTTTGTCAATGGCGATAGAAGCATGATTTCATGCTGTAATATATAAGTAATATAAGGGTGAAAGAATTACATAACAATTGGAAGTGGTGAGAATGTAGGTTTCTTTGGAAAACTTCCATGGAGTCAGGAGTCAGGATCCTCATCAGTGTGTTGTGTCTAATGTCCGCCCGTCCGATCGGGTAGCTCAGTTGGTAGAGCTCTCGCCCGGCAAGTGAGAGGTCCCAAGTTCGTGCCCCGGTTCGGTCGGATATTTTTCACAACACACATCCCTTCATATCAATTGGAAGTGGGCTCATACATATTCTTGCAGTACTGTTAATATGGCGATATTAGACTGGTATCTTTTCATAATTTGATCTTGACTGAAGGAAATCATGAAACGTTGTCAAATAATTACTAACTAATGGAACACATTTATATATTTTTGAAGTGTCAAGTGTATAAAGTTAAATTTTTTAATAGAAATTCAATATGACTGTCTTCTTTGTGAAATGTATTTTTATAAAATGTGTATTAATAGAAATTGTTACATGATGTGAAGGTATAACGCATGATGAGACTTAATTATATTCACCACGAAACAATATTACGAAGATAACTATTGTGTATATTTATAGAAAGCATAGACAACAAGTTTCATAGCGTATATATTCATATAGAAAATATTTTACAGAAGGTATGTATAATATGTACCTAATTGAAAGATGTTTCCCTATTATTCTAAACATTCAAAATGACGGTTGTATATAAATGGCACATGCTTATGAATAGAAAAATGTCTTTAAAAAAACGATGCGCCAAGTCCTTTTGTAAAGTATTTCTCGGTGTTTATACTTTTATTTCAAAGATACGATTAAATATTTGGAAATGTCATTGACTTGGCTCCTTTTTTGATATCACTCCTTTTCGGTGTTGAATTTTTTTAAAGTAAAGAGACTTGGCTGCCTTTTTTACACGGAGTGTTTTTTTCTGGGATATCACTTCTTTTGTTAGTTTATTCATACAGCTTGTAGCACAGCTTGTGTCCGTGCAAGAACTTATTTCTTTAAAAAAATACGCCTATGCCGATTTGGATACTTAGAAAAGTTGCGTTTGGTATATAAGATTAAAATAATTATCCAAGAAGAATAGCTTTAAGTTTCGTTACAATCGGTCCAGCCGTTTTCGATATATGACGTCACTTCCGGTTTTAGCAATGGCGGCCGAAAATAATGTCGTCTTGAATTCATAATTATTACTCCTACACATTTCCAAAATTTGGTTGCAATCGGTACAGCCGTTTTTGATATATGACGTCACTTCCGGTTTTAACAATGGCGGCCGAAAATAATGTCGTCTTGAATTCATAATTATTAGTACAACACATTTCCAAAATTTGGTTGCAATCGGTACAGCCATTTTCGATATATGACGTCACTTCCGGTTTTAACAATGGCGGCCGAAAATAATGTCGTCTTGAATTCATAATTATTAGTACAACACATTTCCAAAATTTGATTGCAATCGGTACAGCCATTTTCGATATTTGACGTCACTTCCGGTTTTAACAATGGCGGCCGAAAATAATGTCGTCTTGAATTCATAATTATTAGTCCAACACATTTCCAAACTTAGGTTGCAATCGGTACAACCGTTTACGATATATGACGTCACTTCCGGTTTTAAAAATGGCCGCCGAGAACACTGCAACCTTGAATTTATAATTATTTACAAAGTACGTTTACTTATATCTGTTTTAAAGTATAAAGTGGTGAATTTAGCGTCATTTAGCATATTTATGACGTCATTTCCGGTATAGGTCATAAAATGTGTGACGTCATTTCCGGTTTCGATATTTGAATCATCAAATATTACTGATTACATAAAGTTGACCGTCTAAATCGTTTAGCGCTGGTTTTGTTCTAATCTGTTTAGCCGTTTTTGAGACATGATGTCACTTCCGGTTTCAAAATGGCGGCTTCCGGTTGGTTTTATAACAAGTCAAATGAAATATCAAAAGTACAAACGTTACATAAATATCAAGACAATCGGATCAACAGTTGTTGCTGAAATGCAAATCGATGTATTTCAAATTTCATGACGTCATTTCCGATTTATTTAAAATAATGTTCAGTCTTTTGATATTGATAATCCATATAGATGACCGTCTGAAACGATTGGCGCAAATTTCGTTCCGATCGGTCCAACCGTTGACGAGATATGACGTCACTTCCGGTTTCAAAATGGCGGCACAAAAAATTCATGGGGACAAGGTTAAATCAGACGCCAAAAGTGCACACGTGGTAAAAATGTGAGATCAATCGGTTCAGCCGTTTAGGCTGTGGCCTGTTTACCGGATTTTAGCTCCAGCCTACTACTACTACTAAGATTATTATTATGAAAACCGCCCTAAAACACTGTTTTCACGGCCCTCTAGCGCGCAAAGGGCGTAAACTATTGTTCCCAAATTTGGTATATGTTGTAGGGTGGGCCATAGCTCGAAATTAAGATATTTCGCAACAATGTGAGATTTCTCAATTTTAAGATCCAGTAGGCCGAAAATGCCACTTTGATGCTTACAGTAAAAGTGGGTTTGCTCCAGCCTTTATATGAGAGTGTGCGCGCGCCGTACGACTTGGCTGGCGTGGAGCGACCGCTCCACTAGATAATCCTACAAAAGCTCAAAGTTCATAAATGTTTGGTTAGAGTGTACGGTTTCTGATCGTTTTATCTTTGTTAAATATATCAATTTTAATTACTTAACTTGTGAAGTATTTATTTACAGACGAGTACGGTTGTTTTATTTTTGGCTATAGGCTAAAAATGACGTAATATTTTGTGACCTGTCACTAGTCTAGTTTCAAAACATACACTATGTAGTTGCCAATGAGAATATTCGAGCAAAAGTTTATATGATTTTAAATAGACGTAAAATATTGTGAACTGTTTCAAGAAATTCAAACTCTGTTTCTAAACATAAAACTTCAACCGACTGATGAGTTTTATTCGTTAATGAGAATCTCGATGTTCCCGAGCCTTCGAGCAAAAGTCTCCACTTTTCAACGTCTTACGCAAATAAGTAAGATCTTAACTTTGAATATTCTACATCTTATTGTGTCTTGTCCTCACGCAAGCGATTACACAGGCCGTCACTCTCAGCTGTTCGCAGAACTAGGCGGTGAAGCACCCTAGATATTGTCACAGAGAGTCGGTGTTACGCGGGACGGGCGTAGCGTTTAGATCATTGCTGAGTGTACGAGAGACGAAAAACCATTACTGGTTTTCAAGTCGTCCCTGGAGACTCATCAGAGCCAAGAGTCTCCTGGCAGGGTAATCGAGAGGAAGATAAGCGACCGAAGCTGAGTGCAAGAGAGACAAAGAGACAAACAAGATGCGTGCAAAGAAAGAATACAGCTTTTCAGATTGAACTCATTTAGTTTGGATGTGATGTAATGAAAATGAAATCCTATACAAAAATCTCGCATTTATATTCCGAACTACAAACTGTTTTTGATTTGAGAGATTTGAAAGGGCAGGAAAGCTTTGATGTATACCTACAAATACATTACCTCCTTGATTCAGTTCATGCATCATATACGAGTCAGCTCTTTACAAATATGTTTTACATACGTATATGAAGGAAACGTTTCTCTTATAAATGGAATATTTCTCGGGTGAAGTCAATGAGTTTGAATATTAAATCGCACACGCTTCGTTTCACTCATTTTCAAAGCGTAATTTGACGTTAAGAGTCCCAATAGGTGTTGAATAAGTTTTGTCAAAGTTTTCAATGAAGTCAAGGTATATCCTATTTGACTGTTCAAGACTCTTGTGTAAGATTGTTTGAGAAACTACAGGAACTCTCTTTGTCTAAAATATTATTCAATTAAGGACATACGAAAGAGATGTGGGATGGAAATGACTGGTTGAATGGTGGTGCAACTTCAGTGTCGCCGTCGCTGCTCTTAAGCGTCGCGACGCCGGCGTCGGAACTATACCAACTTGAAGACAAAAGCTGTAATCAGAGCTTTTGCAGACTTCATTCTATACGTGACAAAGATGGCTTTGGTGGGAGACACTTCAAAGATAAATTCTTTTAGAGATAGAAAAGATGGATTATCCTGATATCCGAAACCAGAAATGAAGAAGTTTACTCAAGCGATGATTTATTTTTTACTAAGAAACGTCATTATATTCCCCTCGCGACAGTTTTGGTTCAAAAGCTGATGACAAATTAATTGAGTTTAGAGATAGTAAATTAATTTACCGCTCTCGTGGTTTATTCATCCAAGAGCTGGGTGTCGTGCGGGCAATCTGTGAACTGACGATAGAAGCAACTACTTACAAAAAGAACTTCCTCAGAGACTCCAACATGAAAGGTACTTCATGCAGGTAACGCTACATGGGGGTTACTCCTTGATGCACTCATGCGAGTTAACGGAACACGTTTAAACTGCATAGCGAACAGAAGCAAAACAAACCTCGACGGAAACTAGCCGCAGTACCACGTCAGTAATTATAACGAGCACTTGATGTAATGTAATGCAGTGGGGAATGAGTAATTCAGCAGTGGAGCAGAGAGACCAGTGGTTAATGTGTGCTGCGGTGGCGGAAACTTACGACGGCATCGTTGTGACGAAACCCCCGGAAATAATAATACCGTTGTTTACGAGAAGCGCTAATAAATCACGAGAAGAACGTGAAACCAAGTTGCCAAGTTGTTCGAACAATAGATCAGCCGTCACATTGTGTGTGTAAAGTATGAAATATGCAATCAGTAATCAGTCTCGAAGCCTGCAGCAAGCGAGGCTGCTTTGACACAATCTCTGTCGCCGAGCAACGTGAAGTAAAGCAAGATAAGAGAGATACTGACTCGAATACTTACACTAGTTTACTTGTTTGTAATAACGAAGTTGAGTTTACATCGAGTACAATGACTTGTCAAAGAGTTGAAGTTTGTTGGAGTTCGAGATCTGTATTACTTTCTAAACTATGTAAGAATATTTGAGTAACTAAAAGTGTATGATTTATTATATTATCAAACGCGATCGATTGTTCGATATTCTCGGCCGCTTAACGCCTTCTAATATTAATTACTTATCATTTTACTTTTGGTGGCAGCGGAAGGATTTTTGAAAACTAATAACCGGCTCCTGATTGACATCGGTCTGTTGAGATTAGCTTTCAAGAACAAAGCCAAACCATTAATTTTACTTATTAAGAAGCAAAGACGTAATGAAAGCCAGTATTTTTAATATTGGCAAATCTACTCAGTAATATACGGTTCATTAAATGTGAAATTATTAAAATTACGCCTTTTCATTGGCCCGGGTAACTTTCATTTCAATATGCCACGTAAAGTGACGCTTTGAAGGGAGCTGGCGTCAGGGGGAGGGGGAGAAGGGGGAGGGGGTGGCGCCAGTGAAGATTTATGAGGACGCCACTAAGTAATATTCTACACTGTTGTTTGAGTTTTCCGCAAGCAATATCGTCAGCGGCTTGGCTTTTAATCACAAAAAATTAAGTTATTTCCGATAATTTGAGGTTTAAGAATGGATTATGTTAGAGAGGGAATTATTGTTTACTTTTCTATACATATTACTTCGTCTGTTTCTAATTATGAAACTGAAAATCATTTTTAAGTTAAAAAGGGAACGAACTTTAATCAATGCAAGTATTTTGTTTCGTTTTGTTTCTCTGGAATGAATATGACTGTATTTAAGTTCTTAAGCAGTTCAAATACTTTTTCTTTCTTTCCACGAGTGCTCCAGCAGATTTGACTTTTTATCGAAACCGCAATATAAAAGAAATTGTTTATTCTGTACAATTGTTGAATCAAGAAACGATCGTAAAGTTTATCCACGACTGAGCGATGAAAAAGTATTTTATAGCCGACTTCGAAACGGCCAATCGGCGAGAACAATGTAACCATTTGCTCTGAAAAGCGTCTGCAAAGCCGCGCAATATTCTGTTAGGTGACCCGGGAAATCCGCACGAGATGAGAGCTACGGGCAAATTATGTGGTTTCATGCAATGCTAACGGCGAGACTGGCCAAGAGAATTAGCAAACTAGAAAACCACGAATACGAGGTGAAATTGCAAAAATGTGGAACAAACGACAAACGTTTCGCCCGCAAACTAAATCAGGAATAATCTGAATGGTTTGCGTGTTGCATTACTGCTCACTTAGTGAACGGGGCGGGAATGGACAAATAAAAAACACTCGACCCGTAATTTGATGAGAAACAAAAATAACTTAATATTCTTGTAGCGTTCGCGATTACGCCAGATAAATGGCTCCAGGGAAAACTAACATGGTGGATATGACAGATGGGCATCATGTTTAGACCCCAGAAACGGGCGCAGAATACAGATAGTTTCGGAGCGTAAAACTATAAATTTTAAATGTAATTTCAGATAATTTCTCCATGGTTAAAATAAATAAAAACTCATAACGTTATCCGACATAAAAGGCACCCGATAAGAAAGCACGCTATAGAATTTAGTATCGTTTTGTAGGATTGCCTCGGTGCTCGCACGGACTTGCCCGAACCACGATCTTTGATCGGAAGAAAGTTACGATCAGACTCCGCATTGTTATTGCTTGGATGTGGAGAACAATATTTCAAAGGATGCACTTAACATTTAGGGCATGATAAACTTCTGGTCAATTTCCTTCCATGGTTAGCTGGCTACCTATACGTTTGCGTTTCATTTATATTTTACGACCGGCACATATCCGATCGATATTGAGGCAATACACTGAAAAAAAATACTCACAAGATTTCCTCGTTTTCTTTTCAATCTGATTCGTGTTTAACCTGTATAGTCTTGATTCTGTTCTGTATAAAAGTCACGTGTCCTTCCCGGTCCTTTCAAACTTGACATATCAAACCCTCCCCTTCGTTCGTCCTCACGTGACTTTTCAAACATGACAAATCAAGAGCCTCGTTTAGTCAAACATCCGACAGAGTGATTTTAAAACTTTTACCATTTCCTTGGCACAATGTTTTCAGGAAACCCTTCGCTCTCTTTCGTTGACTTACTAATCATTTGGGAATTGGGAAATTTTTACTTTTTTTGATTATATTTACTTCTACTTCTGTGAACAATTGATTTCAACTCTCTTCATAAAATATCCAGTACGCTTACTGCCAACAAATGCATTCTTTTGACGGGTGAAAAATATATGAGCTGCATTGTAGCACACATGAAATACTTGATGTGGTGAAAAAGCATGTTGAACACAGCACGGCAAAGTTCGCACGAACTATGTAACTTTACAAAATGTTGTGGCAATTCCAACAATTGTCACTGCCGAGTGCGATCACATATTTGCTTTGCCCACATGAAAGTCGAATGATGTCCAACACTCAGCCATGCGTGGTTCAACAATCAGGAGGATTATACATGAAAATGTCCCACATTTATTCAAGGATAATTATTTGCCGCTTCATGGACGGTTTGTTCAAAAGGGCAGCTGGAGAGATAGAATATCATGGTGTGGAAGTAATTGGGATAATTTAGGTTATTGGTCCTGTCAAAACCCTTACAACTACTAATGACTGTGCATATAGTTAACTTTCACTCTTTAAATACCAGCAATTCCACCAATCCGCTCTAAAAGAATTGTAACCATCCATGCTGACAGATCGTGTATACTTTTTAGGGTCCGCGTTTTCAATGTTCTGTTCATCAAGTTTAACAGTGACATTGTGGTCATTCTAGGAATGCCATTGGCTTTTGCCGTAACAATGGTCATAATCAACTGTGCCAAATTAAGAGAGCATTGACAAGTCATGACTACATTTTAACTTGTGAAGTTTCCTTTTGTTGTCACAGGTGCACTATTTTTGGGGATTAAGTGAGATAAAGTGCGTAATGCGTCAATTATGTAAACACAATTAGAGAGGGCAAAATAAATTGTAGTACAAATCGGGTTCGGTGCTTTTCAACTCCCTAGCTACTTGAAATTGTATCAAAATTAAGAACAATCCAAGTAATTTGCGAACTAGGTTGTTAACAAAGTAAATCCCTTTCTCTCTGACAATTTCCCTAATTTCTTGTCGCTTTACGCACCACCCTTCAGACAAAAATAGATTCACGCTAATTCTAACGAAATAAACATTCATTTGAAAATCATTTTCTCTAATCCCATTTCCTCTTTCTCTACTCGACTCTCTTATCTTTTCGAATCCCTCCGTTGAGCCTTCGCTCTGCTCCGCGTGAATTTTCTCTCAGTGATGAATCGCTGTCCCCACAGACAGCCTCAACGGTGACAGGAGAAAATATTCGCAGGAAGAAATCAAATTGCGGCGAAAAGTGACGCGTTTCTCTTACCTTCTCTTTCGTAACTGCTCTGCTTGACTCAACTCAACCGCGATTTGATTGAAGATTCTGACTGATTCTGACTTGGTTCTTGGTTTGTGTCTCGTCAAATCCTCGTCAAAAGCTTTCTGCGAACAGAATTATTCATGATAATGTTGGCTGATCCCCCATACTTCGAAACACCAATGAGAGACGCGGACAGGGGGGGGCTGGTTTGCGGATTGTTTCCGATGGGAATGGATTGAGTAGGGCATTATTGATGACACTCGTTCGCCCAGTTCGTGAGATTGAACGTAGCAGCTTTACTGTCGTGAGAATAGAAAAAAATCACCGTCGATAATGGATAGGGAGAAATGTAAAGTGAAAGCGGATGCAGCCGTCGCATATTTGCAGAGTAATGTCATAATTATTGCAGACTTCTATACTCGTCTACACAAACGCGTTCGTTTGCTGAAGGATTTATTCATTAAAACCCCTTCGTTTTCTCTCAACTAGCTGGTGACTTCGACGGCGAAGAATGGAAACCTCAGAGAACAACAATTAGAAAGCACGAAAGATAAATGAGTTGACTTAATGTCTTTACAGCAAAGATTTGATCGTTAGTCTCAAAAGATACTATCACAGTATGTATGCTGACGTTGCTATCAGATAGAAAATAAATCATCAATCCCTTCGTATTCTATTTTCTAACACAGAACATGACAAAATGCTCGACTCAGCTACTTTATAAACCTGTGCGGCTTCTACAGACGGTAACGCCATCATGTCAAGTCTCCACAGGGCCAGATAGGCTTATGTTTTCCTTCCGGGACCCATCCTCCCCCACCCCCAAACACTCTCTTCACTTCACTGATAGGCTTATGAGAATCGATTGTTTGTCATTAAATTAAGAGGCAGTTCGTGAAGCTATCTCTGTACTTCGCCCCGAAGACAAGTTTAATCAGTGTTGTGAATGACGTCAGAGCGTCGCGACGTTCTCTATGAGACCTGCGAGAGGCAATTTACCCCGGTCGACTTCATTACGCACTGCCAGCGGGCGAGAAGGTTTAGTCATTGTAAGAGCCCGAAGAGCCCCCGATGACATGTTCCATTTGTCACTGCCATGACGCCAAGACGTCGGCGCTGATCCCCCAGGCGTCGCGAGTATCAACAACTACAACACACGGCCCTGTTTGTTCCGAGACCAAGAGGGATGATCAAAGACATACTTCGTCGGAGCGAAATGTAGGACACTATTCCAGTTATTTTTTTTACTGCCTTCGAAGGAGAACATTCTTCGCTGGAAGATGATAATTTCCACGGTTTATGCACACATTTCCTACGCTTCGCTCTGCACAGCAGATTGCGTTATTGCTTTTTTCCCCCAACTAGTTTTTCTACTTTCCATGTGAAGAATTTTCCACGTTGTTTTACGAATCCTGGAAGCAATTTGTGGGAATGCAAGGTGTGGGACATAAACTAGGACAGAGCAGGAATAACCGCGTTACAGTATGTGTTTGCTCTTACAAACAAAAACAATTCCTTTGAAGACGCCATATAGGAAGTTGAATCCCCACTCTTGCTTCCTCAAATCAACTTGCAAAGTTAGCATTATTAGTAACAATTTGCGAACGACATGGAAAACATAATTGTAACATCTTTCATATAACTAGATGATGTGCATATTAACAAATTAAGCACAATGCAATTAGTGTATACTCTGCTCTGTACAATCTAGATGGCTATTTTAGACTCAAGCGGTACGGAAAGCGCATTATAGTTAAATTATAAATGCATTGTTCTATCAGAAATTGCATCACAATTAGATTGGCTTCAATTAATTACGTTAATTATGTGTTGGTCAATGTGTGCAAAGGTCCATTATAACTAGTTTTGAGGCGCTGGTTTGAGGCAACGCAGCAATATGTTGTCCTCAAGAGTTGGGGTTTGTAAGTTATAAGCTCCAAGTCGTCGCCAAGTTAACGGAGTAATAAAAACTCGTGTTTTACAACGAAAACTTTTCCTATTTAAATAAATACGAAGTAGGAAATAAGTAGGAAGAAACAAGACACCGTGAAGCACGGAATAAATGAAATTGCTTCGCGCTCTGTGCTATAATCCGAGGCGAGCTCACTGATACTAATCCAAGTTTCAGACGTTTTGGATTAAAAAAACGAACGTTTCAAATTTGTATGAAACCAAGTGGACATTTCATGAGATATGAACATAATCCTTGGTCCATCTTCGTCCGTAAAAGAAGTTAATCCTCAACTCGGACGAATTGTAAACCAAATTCTTCTGGAATGCAGTGAACCGATCACGTTGTAAGCGAGATTACGTTCATCGATTGCACGAAATTGCTGGACCGAATTGCACAAGTTTCAACTAACAAACAAAAAAAAACGGTTCCGCTTTAATTTCCTGGCGTCTCCTCGCCTTTTGCGAGACGAGCGTGTGTCGCGATTATCTTGATTGGTCAGCCAGAACAGTCCCGATTACCGCACACCCCGACGCCGACGCCGACGCCTGACGACGCTCACCCGGCGTCGACCGCAACACCACCATGAACGAACGCTTCCAGACGCAATGCAATACTCACACATATCTTTCCACCGCCGAGCGCCGGAGAAATTCTCTCCAAATCGAAATTTCCCGCAAGCCAAATCACATTCTGTATCTCGCTCAGATGCCCCCGATATAGTATTACGATTATCGGAATAAGCAAAGAGATTAAAGACGATTTACGAGGTACTTGTGTGAAATAGCTCTGAGCATAAGATGGAACTTAACTTGTTAGGCGAACGTAACACATACAAGTTTTGACCAAACTGTTGAAACTGTTCTAAGTAGCTGAAAGTTAAATTTCTCCGCCGCTCAGGGCAGTGTGATAATGTCGAGAGACAAAGTGAACAGATTCTTGTACCGAACAGTCCGACACGTATTCGACAACAATATATAACTAGTTGAATAAGAAGTAGGTTAACTCATTTTATTGCAGAGTCTCGAAGTCCGTCCAATCAGAGTAAAGACCATGCAGACGAGAACATACGCTTGATTTACTTTTATGTTACAGTTGGAACTGAGAAAATGATCAAATACGTTATTCTCTTTGAAGCTCGGTAATCTATTTTACTCCTTTTCAACGGTACATAACAACAACACGCTGGGCAGTTTAGACAATTTACTATTGTCCCGGTGTAGTTTTTGTTTGCCATAAATTGAAAACGCGTAGGCAATCGTATGTGTTTTTTTCTCCTTTCCACAGGCACGCACATAATATTCAGAGGATCCCGATTGTTTAGGTTCTGAGGCGATTACAGTAAATATCTGTCTCGTACGGTGCGCATTGTGGAAGAGAAATGAACGGGAAGGTGGAGAATATCGAGCCTCGAGATTGAAAAAAGCTCACGAAGAAGTGACAAGAATCTGAAATACATCCACAACCGGCTTCGCATTTGGTATGGCATAACACAGCAAATGGGGGGCATTTTGTGTTCTCCCCCTCGAGAAACCAATAGTGAAAGAAACACGGTAAAAAAGTGTTATTGAGGATTTAAAAGTTTTTTGAAAGATTATACTTCCCCTCGTCGTAAATGGATGTGCTATGATTTTCAAATATGGTTCAAAAGTTCGGGTCGTTGGATCGTGGGTGCAATTCAGCAGAGCTGGGAGTGATAACTCCTCTTCGCGCACCACTTTTAAACCGTTCATCTTGCATCATTGATTCCCGACATCGGGATATAATCCGACTTGACAGAAATCTCGCAGATTATTCGAGCATTTCCTCGCGACAGATGTTCATTCGATTCAAGAGAAAGACACACCGAGAGTTATGACGTCAGATGTCACATGACGAGACGAGGCTTCTCTCGTCATTAGGCCTACTCCAGATTGTGGCTTCCAGCAACACGGAAACACGTCCATTTCGTTTCAATTGCCTGACCATTCACGAGTTTGGCTGCCTTTTTTCCCCCTGCGAGATTTCCCGGAGATTGGCTCGACTCAGGGTTTGGAGCTTATGAGATATTGAAAGAGTCGGACAAAATCTCCTATCTGGGTAAAAGCACAACGTCCTGACAGAAGTCGCCGTTATTGGAAAACCATTGGACTCTTTTGAAACCTCCTTTTGAAATCAACGATTCAGTATGGAGTATGATGTAACAATCACTAGCTGGCTGTTAAGATTGTATGACGACAAAGTAACACGTCCTGGATTTTTGGGACGTCGATAGAAAAATGAAGAGTTGTAACCTGGGGGAAAGAAACTCCACGAAGAAAAAAACCTGCTTTGAACACAAAAAAAGAAGTCGGGACAAAAAGTTATAATCACGAGAGTGCAGTGATGTCGGACACAGCCGGCTCTACAGTTTCTACGTGTGTCGCAAACTCAAACCAGAAGACACAACGCATGCATCATGTATGCTCTTCAAGAGGAAGCTGTGCTCCAGAGACCGATCGATACACTCGACAATTAGCTACATCCGACTCTTTTCCGTTCATCGATTCGACACGATTGAACGGCAAAGAGACACCTCCACGTCACGTCAACCAATTTCACGGTGTACTTCGTCTATTTACGTAGTTTGTTTGAAATAATACACTCGCCATTGTAATCCAGGGATTCTGATAAGAGCAAGCACGTCCCTGGACGCCCATGCATCATTTGTCAAAGCCTCCCTATACGAGACCGTTGTTGGGATACACACAATCAAATGGAAGGAGTCTTGTCATTAGACATGGGAAGCGAAATGCAATTAGCAGGGTCTTCCGTCGAATGGGCATTCACGTTCTCAAGTGGCAGATCACCGACTATGTAAACTCAGTATGAATTACTCTGTCAAAACTTAGGACCGTGAATATACCGACCAATTACGGGGTCATTGAGGCAATAATAGACCGAGTGTCGTATATACCGAACTTAGAATATGTTCCGTGGGATGGTTGGCGGGGCGGTGGAAAATGGCGTCGTATTTCACCCTGGCTAAGAGCATCTCATGAGTAAAGTGAAGATTTCCTTGGCAACACACCACGAAAATGTTGAAGCGGAAAAAGGAAGTCAGTTTACCTAACAGTCCAAGTCGTGGAGGTTTTAATGCTACGTACAGCATCTGCATAACGATGCCCGAAGTACAACGATCTTCACTTCACAAAGTATTCTTGTTAGTTGTTTTGTTACCTGCGACTCGTTTCTCGGTTATTAATGTTTGTCGAGGTGGAAATCGTTTCTTTTTATTACTTTCCATTACGACAATAATTATTATCATCATATTTGTTGACGTATTCAGCAATGGTAGTTATTTGTTTGCCGAGCTGAAAAAGGAACGTTATGATATTGGAAACCGTTCAACATTAATTCATTCCATCAACTTTGCGAGAAAGCAGGAACATTTGAAGTCCCCAACGAATCAGAACAGAGTCGATGATGAGACTTCGATATGCGGATTCACTCGATCATTATTGGACAACGATTGGTAATACGTCAATGTTTCACGAGACCAAGATAATAGAGACATTTCATTCTTTCTGAGGGGATATTTTAAAACATACCTATTGTATCCTTAGGAAAACGCTCTGTGTGAACGCGTTGATAAGCGAGCCTTAGCATTGCTCACATCGAATGTGTGTGAAATGTGTTCCTCTAGCAACACATTTGATAACTTTTGATAAAAGCAGTGATAAAATATCTTAACTGTATTTGATACATTTGCCGAATATTTCAAAACCAGCATAAAATGTCAGTAAAATGTCAAAAAATACTTACAATTTTGGTTCCAATGACCATGCAAAATTTGTTGATGATTGAAGTGAAACGGTTTTAGTTTCAATTTTCACACACTGATTTTTTTTCAAATTCAGGTTTCCGATGAATCAAAATTACCAATCTTAAAACAAACAGGATCGTAATTTAGGTTTTGTGAAAAAATTGTCTTGTACTTCGTTTGACCTGTAATGAATAAAGAAAGCACAGACAAAGAAACAGAGATTCGAGCCATAAGCTTCAAGTGGAGACGTTCGCTCCGCTTGCTCCTAGATAATCCGATGAAGAAGGTTTAATACAACAATATCTTTCTACTTATCGAGAAAATAGAGCATGATTGTATTAAACATTCCGACGGTTACTGGTCATAACGAGTTATGGTTCGTGGCTGAATATTTTGACGAAAGCATACACAACCAAATTCTCATAATCGGAAAAAGTTTGGTTGCAACTTTTATATCGTTTTTTCCTATTATAGTACTTTTAAATCGCACCCAATCTACTTTAAGAATGCTTTAAGCGATTCGTTCAACAACTTTGCCGGTTTCCTGCCTTATTAGACGAAAAGGGATCATAACGAAGCTATAATAAGGAAATACATCCAAGCAAGATTGGTGATTCTCAGAAATAAGACTGTAAAATGGAATGTAATCAATGATGTATATTACCCGTGTTTCAGTGACAGAATTATTAAAAATACAAACGGATCTCTTTTAAGATTATTTAAAACATACGAACTCTTAAGCTGGGTTCCCATACTTCACATCGAATTCGCTTCCGGTTCGCTTCGCTTTCGCAAAATGGCTACCTTTTAACAAAGGAAATCGTCCATGTTTACATTCGCTTGTTCCCGTGTTTCGGTTTCGTTAAAGTTGAGCCAATTTTAACTTTGACGAAACCGAAACGAAACCGAAACAAGTGAACATGCGAATGTAAACATGGACGATTTCCTTTGTCAAAAGGTAGCCATTTTGCGAAAGCGAAGCGAACCGGAAGCGAATTCGATGCGAAGTATGAGAACCCAGCTTTAGACATACATCTGTATCGACACAAATTAAAATAATAAAATACAACACAATATTTCGAATATGTTTCTATCTTCTTCATCAGATGCACACTGACATAAAATCCACCTCGACCGTCAAACCCCAGATAAAAACAGCGGATGTAAACAACAAAACCGCCAGCTCAATCACAACTCACAGAAAGCAGCTAACCGTTAAATAAACACAATCGTGACACAGTGACATTGATAACAATCTTCTAACATTGTTATGAAGGTTTCAAGGTGAACCATATTTTGGATGATCCATCTTCTAAGTAAGTAGAAAAGGCATCTTTCTAGACAGAATATAATCGTCCATAATTAGACCGAGAACTTGTCAAATAAGTTTTACCAAGTTCTGCATAATATCGAAATCCTTGGCAATTTCGCGATGTGAAATGTGTAAAATACACCAGCATCTCTCACCTTCATCTCCCAGAATTAATATCACGAACAACTATTTTACAAGTGATTCACGTTGTAGATTCAAGCACATATTCTAACTCTTGACTACATCCCATGTTAGCTCTTTCGCTCGCTTGACAAACTCTCTGCTAATGTCAAGTGTCAAACAGATACGAATGAACCCCAGTAATGATTTCACTCGAAGCGAATGGAAAACTGACTTGAAATAAATTCACGAGTCAAAAATCAGGTCGACGCCCGGAAATTAGAAATATTATCAGATCTTTATTACATGCAATATTTTAACTTGAGTTTGCATAATGTATTCGTGAAGTAAATTATGTATTGAGATGGAAGTAGTTTGGCTGATTTGTTGGACGGTATAAGTATAGGAATGTACTTCCAAGAGACGACGAAATTGAGAAACTACTCCAAAATATTTGGGTTAAAATAAAGATATACTATATGTCATATAGGGTAACTTATATCAATAGTAAATTTTATGGAAATATAAAAAAGACATATTATGCAATGGCGCCACAAAATAGGCTGCGCCTCTACATTCGCATTTCATCTTCAAATAGGTTTTGGCAGCGAATTTCTCAACCAGTGGGGAGGCAACGTGTGGATTAGGGAGGAAGCAACTGTCAAAGACACCAGATTCAGTCGGCTAGTCATACCGTGGGGGGGGGGGGGGGGGGGGGTCTTCCTCTCCACCCTCACATCTTCCAGGCGAGGCGACACCTCTCCCGCATCCAGCTCAGGATGAAAGGTGATCGATTCCTAGAGTCTCCAGAACTCTCTCCACGGTTTCATCCCTGCTTATGAAACTTATTTTGATAAATGCATCCATAGTAAACTTATTCATAACCCGAGAGAGTAGAGAGTTTCGGAAGAATGCATCTCGACTTCAATCTCGTATTCATCCTTTGGGAAGCTGAACAAGATGTAAAAGAAGACTAGATGTGATTGGGAATTGTGTGCAGTTTGCAACAATTGTACATACTTTTTTAGAAACTTTTTGTAAAACTGAAAGAAAGCTTTCACGATTGTCTATATACTTATAAAATACATGTAAGTCTTGGGAAAGCAATGGCGCGAAGCTCGAGGATCTTAGTGCATGTATTATTCAGAATCGCGTGCGGAATCAGAAGAACCACTTGTAAACAGCATCCTTGCGTGGAGCTAATCTCTCTCATCACGTCGACACGAACCAGATCTCTTATCTCGATGACGTCAGACCGTCGCGACGCTGCCAATCGCTAGCGCACGGCGCGATACAAACCATCACAGAAGAACGAAATTAACCTTTCTGCAATTAAATTCAAACTAAATTAAACTTCCGTTTTCCGAGTTAACCGAAACGCAAACAGACGCACAACAAATTAAATACACTTTCATGGAGTCTACGTGCAATGGCCGACGCACAGCCCTAAGCTTGGGCATGTTTTGGAAACCAACGCAGGATATAATTTAACTTCAGATGTGGACAGTCGTGCAGCTTTAATTTCACGGCAAACAAATTACGAAGCAAAGGAAATATAAAAGGTTTCAAATACAATGAGATATATGGACTCTGCAAAATACTTGCCTTCTTCTCCCCCGCACTTTCACCTTGATACGATGAAAAGCATTGGTTAATGCTGTATAAACTTTGGAAAGCATGTTTGTCTGCCCCCCCCCCTCTCATTCTCTCTGCCCCTCGACGCTCAACATCCTCAAGTGCCAGGTGAATTAAGCAGTGCGCTCTTTTGAACTCGAGTTCAGCTTGATGACGAGGATTATGAGGTGTGAAAGCCGCAGAAGGTGTGTGAATGTAGGTTTAGAGGGAGAAATAATTCTAGTGGAGAAAATTTTACTAAAAACCACCCTTAGAAAAGGTATAGTTCGTAGTTCTTAATTTTCAAATCGTGGTAAACTCCCGGATTCGCCAGAACGTCTTGAATAAGAGATATATAATTGAAGTTGTAGATGAAAGGGAATGCCAATGCGTTGGCGTTGGGTTTCAGGATGATGTATATAACGTGCTTAGTTAAGAAATAGCAAACAAAGACGCAGACAACATTTGTATCTCGAACGAACTAATTAAGCAGAACTGTCTAATCTAGATGATCGTCCTTGAGGGTATTTGCTAAGACAAGTTGCCGAATTAGAATCAACCAAATGCGTCCCTAAAGACAATCGACTTTAATACGTATCACGGACTTCAGTTGGTCCATTCCTATTCTATTATAGATCTAGAGCCACATAAATGTGTTAATTTTGGGATTTACATCCTTTTCTATGCTAAAATATTTAAATTGACATAGAGTAGTTCAAAACCTGCTATTTCAACTTTGATAGTTCTGAGAAAAACCGGAAAAAATTGGTAAGTCTTATGTTGTAAGTCGATTTATTGGAGATAGCAGGTTTAGGTACAATTTAACGCGATATTTTATTAGTGACTATTTTTCTTTCAAACTAGACACTTTACCCAAGTATAGACCCACACCTGAACACACACTAGATATTCCCTGGACGAAGACTCGAGTGTAGAGTATCTAGTATGAAAGCTGTTATGATGGTGTTGAAGCGTATTGAATAACAATTGGAGTGTATGTAACTCGGTACTTCCATGGAGTATTCATAAGCCGGCACTTACGGCGGTTCGATCTGCTCAATTAGTTATTTGATGCTACGAGATCGATTCAGGGGATATATCTGTCGGAGATGACGCTAATTGCAATCAAATTTCATGGTGAAACATTAGCTCGAATCTAATCAAATATCGGGTTCGTATTATAGGATGATGATAACTTTAATTAGTTATTAATGGTATAGTAATAATATAGGTATAGAAGTTTTCACTTGTAGTAGACTGAATATATTTTAATTTGTATCAGTGCTGAATGTAACAGTACCTATGTTGACGATTTATATTTCTGTACCTCAGAGGTAATGACATAAGTACAGTTCGTTTTTCCTATGTTTGAACTCTCACCAGATGGAGCCACAGTCAGTTGTTCTGCTAGGCCGAGAAAGACTTCATTGCGCGCTCGCCTTGCAATGTTGTCTTTCTCGGCCTTACAGAACAACTGACGATGTCTCGGTCTGTAGAGAGTTCAAACATAGGAAAAACAAACTGTAGTTCCCTCGATTTTTCGTTACATACTTTTGGAAAATATGATCAAGCTCTATCAAATGCTATTTCACTTATGTCAACAAATACAGTTATGTTAAGTTCTTTTACAAAATGACTCATGTCACCATAGTAAATATGATAAGATTACTGGTTTATGAGCTCACATCATGTTGAGATGAACTATCGATCTTCTACCGTTGAGGTACAGACTTATGCTAAGTCAACGCTTTGCATGAAGTAAAAATGTATTTAAATGATGTATACACAAAAACCTTAACCCAAAATATCCAATCCGGAACTTCCGTCAAATGATCACTACACAAAAGCAACCAGCGACTAAGCTCTTTTCTACTGTGTTCTTTTAGTCGATACAGTAATTGAAGATTTGCTTTGTCACAAAGTTCGAATCTATCTACAAGAATTGTCAAGTGGAAAAATCAGCATAAAGTGTTGACATAAATATAAAGCATCGTCAAGGACAAGTTTTATCGACGTAGGAGGGTGGAGGGTGATGATGTACGACTTTGCCAATGTGAAGGGAACTCTATGTAAAACTTTATCGGAACAATGTTTATGAAATATTTATAAGTTAGTACAAGCTGTCGCCATATTTAGTTGTCCGTGGTCCACCTCGGTTCACAAATCCGGTGGGCGGGTGTAGTTGGCAGGTTGTCTGTGATAAGGTTAGGGGGGGGGGGGGGGGGGGACGTCGCAGCATTACATGACTAGCATTAAATTAACCGGACGGCTTAATGAAAGTGTCGCTGGATGAAAAACCGTCTCCCACCGAGCTAAGAGCGTCACTAGAAGAGGTAATACCATCATTATCCAGACATTTATATCTCCCTCAGGAATCATCGAATTTTATCGAACACCGAAACCCATTCATTCCTTCTCTTCGAACTATTTCACCAAGTCATTATTCACCATCAGCATGAGCATCGCTTACATGACCGCGAAGTCGTTCCGATTGGCGTAGATCGGGACCAATCGAAATGCGGCGGCGAATTAGAAATTCTCGATCTCTAATGGAGATAATGGAACGTTATAACAGCCAGGTCATAGAAGCTTAACTTTGAACGGGAGCAAAAACAATAATTGAGACCAGGATCTGTTGACACTCCACTTGTCCAATCGGCAAAGCTTTCCCCAACTCCGTGTCTCTAGAGAACATCATGCATTATTCCAATATTATTCACCAATATTAACTTCAACCGCAAATTCCATACCTCGACGAAATGAAACAGTAATTAATACTAACGGAATATTTGAATTCTATAAACAAGCCAACGCATCACAATAACAAAACCATTGTTCGGTCTGTCTGCTCCCAATCCATTATTTACACAATAACTTGCCTCTATCGAGGAGGCAATAACAACCGCGTTATCCTTCACTAATGAGGCTGCAGTAATTTAGCAACGAGCCACGATATCTCCTTCGTTCCAATAGCGGCTCTCAGTGCATTGTTTCATTTCCGTCCCATCGCAACGAATATGCGTCGGTTTAAACCTAAACATTGGTTTTTAGAGGAAGCGACGTCGACGATTGGCTTGTCGAAGGAAATGAGACGAGAAAACAGCGAAGCCATGAGAGCCGAATGGAAATGAATCGCCCATTAGATGGAGAGGTAGAGACTATGGAATTGAGTTTGGAAAAGAAGAAAGGGTCACTGAATCACGAGTCGCAGCGCGCGAAAACCAGACGCGAGTGGAATTCGAAACAGAATTTACAAAAAGAGATGACATCAAAAGAAAGGATAAAAAAGGACAAGTTATTTTTAACGTCGAAATTAGATTGTTCTTTTCGCAATGCTATTCCAATAGCACTTATATTGGAAACTCGTATTCAAAAGCCCTCGATGTTTACATGGTTTCGTATGCGCTGTTGCCAATATGTTGTTGTGTGCAGACGACTCGGCTTTATTGCGCCACGCTCATTGTGTTTCTGAGGTCTCGCTACAAACGACGTTCCTTGTTTTTGTCGCTATTGTACGCCGCGTCGAATACAACAGCATCCCAAGAAGCTTGCGACATTCAAAATGGCCGGGAATGTCGACGACGATTTAATTATTAAATATGAACCGCATATTAGTTCTCGTCGGGTTAAGAATTCTCTACGAGGAAGCTCGCCACACATTAGTGTTTGGCATTCTCACGGCATTGTGCCTGTGGCTTGTCTGAAGGGTGCGGGTTCGGAGCTAGGCGATGGTACTCGTGAAGAATACCAAGATGAGGATAATAATCAAGCGCTTTTTAATTAATTGAACATTTTGTTGAACACTCAAGAAATTTTCATCGACAAGACGCAACTCTATTCATAGGTTGCATGTGATGTCATCTCATTGTTGCCGTCGTCATCTTAATGGCACGCAGAATAGCTGTGATTCTCTGCTTTTTTGACTATATTTTATAGTTAATGAGGTACCTGGGAAATTGTATAGGCTCCGGAGATTACTTTAGTACGAAGAGAAATCACTCACATTACAAAAATACATCGATTTACCTCAATAAAGTTATAAATCTGACCCGTGAACGTGCCAATGTAATGGGTGAACAATTCAATAATTTAGCATTGCTGTTATAAAACAAAAGAAGTTCGTGCAAGCTATGAATAGGTATTTATTTTTATATTTTCTCTATCGAACTTGAAATAACATTTAATAACAATAAATGAACTTAATAATAGCGATTTTTAAATTTACCAAATTTAAAAGTGAGCGCGGAGGTTTTTTTGATTATATATTCCAAAGCGCTTACGTGATATGAGACGTGTGCAATATGCAGAGAGGGCGAGCTTTAATAAACTACAACACACACCGCGTTTCGCGGGTGAAAAGATTAAATCCATGACATAATTGCTTTTTATTTTAGAATTTTTATCCCAACGAGTTCTATCCTAGATCGCAATATGGCTTAGTATACAGCGGTACATAATCCCATTCATTCGAAACAAAAATAAAACCACCGAAGTTGTTATCAATTTGTCTGGCGTGGTGTAAACATGTTATCACATCAGTGGTTATGGATAATCACCATCACAGTGTGAAGCAAAGAGCACGATAAGGCAGCGGTGTTTCGCGTTAATAAAATTGTAAATTCGGTCCAATCGAAAATCCAATATTAAATGCGCATCGAGTTCTATTTAACAATAGCCTCGATAACGAATGTTTGACGACGGCGATGATAAAGTAATTCAATATTCCGTATGATATGTCAAAGTCAAATATTTTCAAATCAATATCGCGGGTCTGCGAATCTGAAAGTGGTTTTCGTTCTGAATCGATTGAAATCCACTTTCGAAATAGTCGAATGATGAACATGATCTTGGGGTGTGAGGAAATAACATTTTCCAGACCATTGGGATGGAGAAAATCTGAGAAAAAAAACGCTTGAAACCTAATATTTCATCCAATACCTTTCGAAGCGGTCACGCCTTCTAATAATCTCCAGTATCGATCTTTGTTCTGATGATCGGGACAGAGGCTGGATTAAACTGCGAATACTTACTTTAAGTGCAGATTCAACGTTCCCAGCATCATTCCAGATCCAGGAAAGATAAAACGAAACTACTTTACGTATACTACGCTTTTATAGATTCCATATATTCCAAAGCACAAAACGATTTCTGAATGTGAGCCCAATGTAAACACAGACAATCAATACAAAGAAATGCTGCTATGAAACAATATTTGTCATACAAAGCTACATATTTTACAAGTAAATCCCTCCTCCCGTTTGCTTTTTATTCCTATTGTTCGTTGGATTAGGTCGAATCGAAGAGGAGCAGCACGAAGTAAAGACGATCAGTAATCTGAAGCGAAATGAAATAACACTTTGTCACGTGACTCGTCATTAGGTCTTCAGATTCCGTCCAATCAAAACCCACCACACGGCTGATTCTTTGCGAAATGTCGTAATTACAAAAATAATAAGCCTGGGGGAAGCGATTCGAGAAAAGCCAAGACCATTAAAGTGCTTCACTGGGTAGTTACAGTTTTATATCGCCGGAGAAATTCTCCTTACTACAAGAAAACTATAACGGAATAATAACAAGTACTCGAAGTTTATTACAAGTACGTGTAACCACTATTTCACGACCTCACTTTGCTAGAAGTCAATGAGCAGAACATTTCGTGACAATGTTACACATGAAGTCGTTATTGTAACCGAGTTGAAAGAAACATCCGATTCACTGAATGTATCGGGATGAAAAGGATCAGGGATGACACAGCAGCAAAAGACACGTAGGAAAGAACTGCTTCAAATGGAAGAGTACCTACTAGAACTGAGATTTTGAAATCAAATCTGAAATTGGAAAACAGTCTCAACGTTAGAATAGCTATAAAATTGAAAAGAACGAAAACATGTGTCAAAAGGCAACCAGCTTGAGATTGTGACTGACGTCAATAGTTGAATTGAAGCAATAGATTTCTCGAGCTTTCATCTTGCCTCGAGGAAAGATGCCACACAGTGAAATGCAACAATGAAAACTTCAAACGTAAAAGTATAAACTAAGGCGAAACGAGGCAAATATCATTTTAATAACACAGTGGGTGGGGTTTCTCGGAGGGTTAAAGAAAGCAAACACACAAGAGAGAAAATGAGAAAGATGTTCGGGAACGGGGAAAAGTCTAAAAGAGACTCGCACTCTAAATGAAATTTCAATTTGCATAGTTTCCTCAACTGGCGCTTTTCTTTTGCCGCTTTCGCGCATTGCGAAGAGAGACTTCATCCCTGCATTTCTTCATCTTCGAGACGCTTCTTTGCTCACGACTAACTCGTTTTAAGCAGGCAGTCTTATAGTTTAGAACGCGGGATTCGAGTCATCTTTCATAGTTTGTTTTTTCTTTGGAAACCCACCGACAAAACACTAAACGCCAACGCTCTCTGGTCGTTTGTCACTAGATCTGAATCTCCCGCCATTGCTCCAGGCGTCCACTCAACGAGCGATACTAACTTCGCTAATGTGCATATTCGTTATAACTTGATTACCAACTCGACTAACTAAACTGAAACCAACTTTAGTTTCTCAATGGAAACGAAGCTTTAATGGACACAACTCGTGTTCTGTGCTTTTTTTTCAAAACACTTGTTCAATTCCGATTTAATAAGATTAAACTGCCTGTTTCATCAAAATAAATTGAAAATTGTTGTTCAAATCAATCACAATGAGTTTTCTGGTGAACCGAGGCTTTACCTTTCAATCCTTGAAACAGCGTTTCACGGATCTGAACAAATCCGGATTCGAATGGATCGGAGCTTTTTTATATTGTATAGCCACTAAACTTACATCCTGAACCCCCAGGGGGATTACAGCAAGCCCACACTTTTATACAACAATACATTCATTCTAATATTCAGTTTTGCTGTGATGAGTAATTTGAAAACATGGTCTATTCCATAGTCAGAGTTTCAATGATTATTCAACGCAGAGCTGAGGTTTACAACTTCTATTCTGATTGGTAGAGAGTCGTGGCCAATCATCATAAAACTGACGGGATGAAACGGGATGAAGATTCTTATCCAGACGAGTTTATCCCGAAAGGGAAAAAACGAAACTCGCCAACAGCTGCAGCTAATTCGTGTGAGCAGAGAATAGAGCTACAATGGTCCAGGAGCAGTGACAAAGGATGAGAACGAATTAGAGACGGACAGAGTTTTGAGCAAGAGGTTGTGTCGCCCATGTCACTGAGTGTAGTCGAGCAACAGTTGCCATTAATCTCCTGGTCCTGGACTTATCTCAGTGGCAGGCTAGTCGGAGCCAGGCCGCGGACGTAGATGGCAATTTACTGCACCTGGCTCGACGTGCATCTCCCCCGCCCCCGCCCCCCCGGGGCACGCCGCCCCCGGGCAGAGTTAACGGCGGGAACGCACTTCATATGTGGCACCGTCTTGACGGAATGGTTCGCGCACGGTTTATGAGATTATTACGTTACATTCTTAGCCACCACTTACGAGATGAAATCACTTTTCTTTTTGCCATTCAGTCGATCTTTTATACCTGCCGTATCTTCGGGAAGCAGGAGTCGAGAACATTTCGAGGGAAGATTTTGGAAACATGGGAAAGTGTTTTTTATGAACAAAAACAGACCATGTTTTTCTATAGAGTTTCTTTTCAGATGTTTTTTTTTACGGAAAATATTTTTAATCTGCTTACATTCCAAAATTAGATCAAAATGCCGTAGGATTATTTAGGGTGTATCTTTATCCTCGTATGATATTCAACATGTTACATTTATATTTTAGCAGAAGTGAGCGAATTATACACATAGAGTATGAAACAAAATATCTGAAACGTCATAATTTTTGTCGTAATGTAATATGGATGTACGCATGTAATGGAAATTTGATGTAGTAGCTAATTAATGAATATGATTATGGGCATTTAATGCTAACACAAACAGAATTTTAGATATTTTAAAAAATCTCTTCCTGCATCTACGTAAAATTACAAATACAAGCTCAAACATTTTTATTTTTAGAATAATATTATTTGCTTAGTAACCCTTAGATACTTCTCTCAAACCCGGCGAACGATACTTCTACAAATCACTGTGTATTGAAGTTTGAATCTGACTTCAGAGTAAATTCAAGCGTTAAAGAAATTAGCTTTGATCATAAGCCAATAGAACGCACGGTATTTGAGCAAACAACTTGAAAATACCAACATTTAGTCAATGGACCGAATGGTTCGTGGAGGTAGTGAAATATTCCTATGTTGTTTCTACTTTTCTCTAAGCAAACACGTCGTCGGCAAGCGGAATGCAGTCAGCTGAAAAGCGCAAAGCAGCTCTACAAATGGAAACTAAATATTTCGAGGGGTCTACATTTGGTGGCAGATGTGGGTCTATTATTTCAGATGCCAATTCAAATTATTCGAGGAACTAATGACATGAAGATTATTTGGAGTATTGTAAAAAAAAGTAATTATAATCCTCAAATACGTTTTCCCAAAACTAGTAAGGGATGGGTGGATGAATATCGATAGCTTTTTCCTGAAGGCAAAGGTTGAGGTATTACCACGGAAACAAAATAATCGCGTTTCACACGTGCTATTTTATAATCCACATGTGCAGTTTCTCTGGCTGTCGCTGTACAATAACTCACCACTGCTTGAATTGGATAATTGTACAATGCAGTGCCATATCCTGTCATTTATGCTCTTGGAATCTATATAAATGGTTTGGTTCTAGGGATTTGATGTAGGTAATTATTTAAATTGGTAATTTGCTTCAATGCTCTATAAATCTAAGCAATTAAATATAAATATCAGAAAACCATTTTGAAATTTACAATGGTGGCATAAGTAGGATTAAACTAGTATATTTTTTAACAGCTGTCTATGATATTAATAATACATAAAAATAAAAATAATGTGCTTTATTAACACAATATGCGTGACTTTTCTCAGAAAAGCACTTTAATATTATGTATTGCCTAAAATTATTAAAAATAGAAACAAAACTAGATTACGAAATATACTATATTTAGAGGTGGGGGAACTAAAGGTGTGAAAATAAAATGTAAATATTAATATCAACAATTAGCTGAATCACGCATGGAAATTATAAAAAAAAAACACTTCTACAAATGGTGTCAGAAGTAGGATTTCCAATATCATTTCATAACGACAATCTCTGGTCTACAAATGCATGTGGAAATAGTGAGCCCTGCACTAAAGCGATGTATTACCCTCTGACCCTCATCCCCCGACAAACACAGTGAGCTGTCGAAGTGACATACCCGTCAAAATGACAGCCTCATGTCAAGGTGAAAGCCCGTGGGAGAAGAGCTGCGTGTGAAGAGAATGCAATCATTATAGATCGAAGTCGGAGAGTCATCAATCTTAATTACTCCCATGTGGTAGTCGTTTTACACAGAACCTAATAATAAATTACGAAGCTTCCTGAAGGAACACGTTTAAAAGTTAAGTGAAAAAGTGAGTGAAAGCTAATCAAACCGGACATTTTAGAGAAGAAAATTACAGGGAATTTGATACTCGGAAATGTTTAATTAGAAGTCGGCTCCTGAGGTAAAAACCGGAGATAAATTATCAGAGAAGTCGGAAAAAATTCTGAAACTAAAAAAAAATTGGTAAAAAATCTGGTCTAAAGGAGTATCAAAAGATTGACATAAGAAAATGTCTAAGGACACTTTTGAAAGACAACGCGTAGCAACTCTTTCTGACAAATTGGACGCTGAAGCGTTGCCTACAATCACAGCTACAATTGACGTAACGGCAATGTAAGTGATGGAACGGGATGTTGAAGGGTTCAATGAGTCTGCTCACAATTGACGCAACGGAAAGAAAAAGTAGACGGCTAAATGTAAGAAAGTTAAACTTGTAATAACTTATAAAAGTTTTGAAAGAATCAGGATTATTATAATTATTAAAAACATCTAAAAAAAAAAAAATAAAAAAAAAAAATCTAAAAATAAAATCGTAAAAATAAAAATAATACAGGATAAAATATCCCAATCGAGATGTTTTTAATAATTGTAATAACTTGTTATTACGTCGCCAGTGGTAGGTAGTGCCTTCTTCAATTTTACAGAAAGTTGTGTGAAATTCAAGGTTTTCACCAGGATTGGGTACAAATATGATTTTCAAATTGAGTGAATCATTCTAATGTTGACAAGTAAAGAAGCTAGACCAATTATTTTTCACTTCTCGGACGACTGTAATGGTTACAAAGTTATGAAGAAGTTTCGGGAAAACTATTTTCAGATTTTACTTTGATGTACAGTTCGTTTTCTAATGCCTGAATTGCCAATAGATTCCACCACCTCCTACTTGTTAGTGTGATGGTGTAAGTAAACATTTTCAGAGAAACTAGAGATGCCAACAGAAGAAAAAATAGTGTATTTCTTCTGATATGTAAATTATTTTCTGACTATTGATGATTTCTTTATACTCGTATTGAATCAAATAAGTTAGGAATACTTAATTCAATGTTTGTAGACTTGACCTCTCACTCCTGAACCTCTCGAACCACTAATTTGGATGTCATACCGATAAGATTTTTTAAGAAATATAAAAAATTATTGCAATCATTGTGCCAAACCGACCATCGCTGTTGCTTTTTGGATTTCTGCTTTTATACAGCCTGTTGGTTTCAACAGCACCGTAAATAAACGTAATATCAGGAGATAATCAGTCGAAAATGACAAGAGTGTAGAAGTAACCAAGTTAGGTCAAACTGAATATTATGCTGATTTAGAGCCAGTTTTCAATGATAACTAAATTTTAAACGATTGATTACTATGTTGCCATGTCAACAAACGACTACTTAAACTTAACTACTGGTTTTAACAGAAAGTTGAAAAACCGGCCCTTACTTATACAGCCTTTATCATATATACTTTATCATTAATTTAATAAAAAATATTTCCCAACTCCTCAATTTTTCTCTCAGTAAGAAAAACATTTTTCCGCTTGACGAATAATGTCAGCAATGACATTCGAGATCTGTAATTATTTCGTGTTATTGTCACTTCATCGAACGAAATGACACACAAAAATATGAAAACTCTGCAAGTCAAACTCTAAATGATTAATTGAATCCAGCCCCATTCCCGTTACGTGACGGGGAACCCACCAATCAGGAGGCAGGAACGTGATCAGGAGAGCCAACTTGAAACGAGTGAGGTTCATTAAATTCAGAAATGTGAATTCTAAAACAAACTCTGCAGCGATGATAGCGAGGCCTGTGATATTTACTCGTTACTTGCCATTGAGTAATAAATCATTGCCGTTGACTCCGTTTAAGACAGATAGCGCTCTGCATTTGTTTAGAGCACAATTTCATGATGAAATTTAAATTGAAACGACGTTAGATTATTTTTTTTATTATATGACAGGTTCTTGCCAAGTACATGTTTCGATATTTGAATTTTAATCAAATAATGTTGGAGTCTCATATTAAAGGGAAGAGTTCTCGTATTACACTTAGACAAACATATCAAATAACTGAGTATCACGGTAATTTAGAGTCAGGTTTTTAATTATATGCTGTAACCAGTGGTTAAGTTTAAACGGTAATTCCAAGGAATGTCATTAGTTGTTCTTGTTGCAATGTTAATATAGTCCTAATCAACTGTCAAATTTAGCTAAATTGAAATACTGGCCATTAACTAGAATGTTAATATAGTCCTGTTAAACTGTTAAATTTAGCTAAATTGAAATACTGACCATTAACTAGTATTATTGTCCAACTATAATAGATTTCTTAATTTTGTTAAACGCATGAGTTTCTTACCATGGGGAAAGTCGAAGTGACTATACCAATTGAGTGCTAAATACAAAATATAAAGTTGTGCTGATATAACAATTTTATTTTTGAAAAAGCAACAACGAATTATTTGTCCTGTTGGAGGTGCTATGCAAGAGAAATAACTATTGCTGGAATGAAACTCCGTCGTCCAATAATAACGATTTGAAAATATTTTCACTCTGATTGGTTTCTCATCAGATTGTCTGGAAGAGAAAATAAAAGTGATAACAATCTAACATCTCAATTACCGTCGTTTCTATCTTGCCAGTAATTGGCAGGACGAGACGAGTTCTTCTTTCCCGTCGGCCAGAAACGATGATGAGGGTAAAGGTGAGTAAAAACCCCGTCTAATAAGTTTTGTCGTTCGGATGGAAGTGACAGGGTGATATTCCCCAGGACACCCAGGGTGGTTTGACCCAAGACGATGACCAATCAATAGCTTTAGCGCTTTCGAAATAGACCACATCTGAAAGAAGCACGTGAGATTTCAGCTGTATCATCATCTCGTGGTCTCAGAATCGAACGCCATGTAACGCACTTTTCCGCCGAATCCTCGAGGGCATATTATTCTACGACGCTGAACTACATTTTCAGCTTTCCTTTTGTGGATTTCTCTCTCAGACGGAAATGTCGACTCTCCCTTTTCTTCTCGCGCAGAAATTCTGTTGATTTTCAATTATTTAATAATTAAAACTTTTGGAACAATAGACTTTATCGGAATGAACAGTCTTCGCTTTCACCACCGAAAATACGAAAATCAAAAACTTGTAAAGCAAAGTTATAGTTTTAGGCGAAATGCCGAAACTTTCAAAGGCTCGAATTTATCAATTTGTTTCGTAATTGACTTTGATTTTGTTAAACATGGTTTCAGGTTGTACTAATTATAATATGTATTTTCCATTCGTGGCAATAGCAAAATTTAATACAACCATGTAGGTCATTTTTATATAAAAATAAATCAAGAAACACTTGTTTCAATACGTTTGGTTAATTCTGAAAGTCCTTACCTAGCAAAATGTAATAATCTAATTGCAAGCAACAACGAAAAATACAAGCATCATCAAAGGGTAGATGTAAATGGGAGACTTTAATTAACTGTATTCAAGTTTCTAAACATAGATACATGTTAATGTTGAAACTTGACATCAAAATAAATAATGATATTCCACTTGGCATCATCCTTATATAATATTCATCAGTTTTCATCAACAAACCCGGTGATTTTCCACTCCAACAAGACCAAACTGACAAATCAAATTCTTGTAAACCGTTGGTTATTCATTCAGGTACGTGTAAACACAACGTCATGGTGAACAACAAATAGTTTTACACAAATTAAACAGTTGAATAATGCAAACTTTCATACAATGGTATAGGTCGTAGTTGAACAATATACCATCCATCATTCATAGGTAATCAGTGGCACCGAATTGTCTAGCTCTAGCGACCTTTTCATTGCATTGGTAGCTGTCCAGCTGCAGTCCTATTATTAAGTTATGAGTTTTGAAACATGCTTCAGAAATTCAACAAAAACTTTCTTTCAATAAAAAGGACTCAATCACATTCGCTTCCATCTCGATTTTTTGAGGAATCAGCTCGTTTGATTTGACGAATACGCGAGAATATCAGTTTAGTTACAGAGCTCAGCAATTCGATTACCGGAAAGCTTTTAGATCCTATCTTATGTGAAATTGGTATCATTGTGTCGGGTCCAGGAGTACCAACCTCATCTTATAATCACGTGTCAGTGTCAAAGAAGAGCCAATCAGCATCTGATATTGTGGGTCTCAAAGAGAGGAGTCAACTATTGATGTTGTATTCGAATTGCGATGCTTTGACTCGGGTGACAGATTGTAGCGTGCCGATTATCTTGGTGTTGTTGATACAATTGCAAGAGTTATGTGATGAGGATGGATTCAGAGACCAAATCTTCACTCACAAACTGAACTCAATTTGCACATCATTGTTTAGTTAAGTGTGAAACCAGTGTTGTGAACATTGAGGATTATTAGTTCAGTATTAGTTCAACCTGAGTACTACGCAACTTTTATAATAACTAAATGTACCTATACTTCTCTTCTTCGCAAATGCCATATTGACAGTAAATTGTAGGTTCGTTTAGTTAAAAGCTCAATATCATGTTATATTATTATTTCATTTACATTTATTAACATTTATTCCAAAATATGTAAAAAAAAAAAAAAAAAAAAAAAAAATTGCGACAAAAAGACCAACTGAACAAATATAATTTTGCGGTCTATCCGCTAAAATAATATGCCTCGACATTTCCACGAAAACAAAACAAATTTTTGGCTTGATTTATTCAAAATGACGGAATAAAATTATGACGTAAAGCAATATTTGAGCGAGCGAAGCGAGCGTCTCCTTTTGGCTCATTTGGCACGGACCTCTGTTTTTTTTTTTGTTTTTTTTTTTATTTTTTTTCCTGTTACTGACGATATACAGGTCAGAGTTTTTCTTCGATCGAGCTGAAATTTTGCACACGTGTTTGGACATTCTCTGGGCGTTGCAGACCCTAATTTTTTTGAAATTTACTGATTGGTTAAAATTTAAATAAACATCTCCTGATAGGTTGAAAAGTGAAAATGGTCTTCGACAAATCTAATCAAACTCATATTTTGGCTATACATGTCTAGAGTTTTTCCTCGATCGAGCTGAAATTTTGCACACATGTAGAGACAACCTTTTCTGTTTGCAGACCCCAATTTTTTTTGAAATCCATTAATTGGCTAAAATTTAAATAAACATCTCCTGATGGTAGGTTGAAAAATGAAACTGGTCTTCGATAAATCTGATCAAAATCATATTTTGGCTATACAGGTCAGAGTTTTTCCTCGATCGAGCTGAAATTTTGCACACATGTAGAGACAACCTTTTCTGTTTGCAGACCCAAATTTTTTTTGAAATCCATTCATTGGTTAAAATTTAAATAAATATCTCCTGATAGGCTGAAAAATGAAAACGGTCTTCGATAATTCTGATCAAACTCATATTTTGCATGATCATTAAGACCAATATTTTCTCTTATTTTACAAAATTTCATCCCAATCAGTTAATAACGTATGAACGTATTGACATTTTTAATATCTGTCAGTTAATGAAGTATCGAAATGAATGTTTTCCAGTGCCAATTGAATTGATTCTGATTTGCTTTATGAACCAGGTGCTTAGATGCTATTTTAAAGTTTCGATGAAAAGCATAATATACCTACTTTTAAGTTGAGATCATAATCAATAGACAACATTTTAAACCCCGAGCGCCATCTACAACTATCAACATTGCATTCTGGGTTTAGGATGTGAAGAGTTTGACAGCTGCCTGGTTGACAGTGCTAAGATGCATAAAGGAAGAATGTTTTTCGGTGTTTATTATGTTATATCATCTCTGTATTTAAATGTAACTAATTTTAGTGGTATTCAACATAATTATGAATAATATTAAGAATAGCAGATCGTACGGAACAATGTGTTGTGTTCCATTGTGCAAAAATAACACTAAATTTAGCCGTGAAGTGTTGTTTCAATACTTTCAAGGGACGTTGATTTGAAGAAAGAATGGATAAGACGCAATAAATTATGTTTTTGTTGAAAATTTTTAGTGTAAGATGTAAATCCAATATTGTAAATATTATTAGCCTGGGCTTGAAATCATATTTATCGCTTTCAGGGGTATTCAAGTTATTTTTCCTCTTAACAAACAGGACATTTGTAGGTAGCCGAAAATCTTATTTTTGTCAGAAATTCTGACAAAATGTGACAAAGTATGTTCCTGTATACATAACTAATTAACAAATCAATCTGACCTATTGGTTATTCATTTCGGTTTATTCATTTATTCATTTTGTTAGGGGAAAAACAGGGCAATTTTTCTTCATATTTCTTATAACCATATTTGTTAAAATGTGCACCACATATTCTGTGGTTCTTAATAGGGGACCATTTACTACATTTTCCCTGAGATCCAATTCGCCTCACACGCCTCATTCTTTCTTCAAATCAACGTCCTTTGAAAGTATTGAAACAACACTTCACGGCTAAATTTAGTGTTATTTTTGCTCAATGGAACACAACACACTGTTCCGTACGATCTGCTATTCTTAGTATTATTCATAAAATAATGTTGAATACCACTAAAATTAGTTACATTTAAATACAGAGATGATATAACATAACAAACACCGAAAAACATTCTTCCTTTATGCATCTCAGCACTGTCAACCAGGCAGCTGTCAAACTCTTCACATCCTAAGCCCAACATGCATCACGGCACGTCGCGCATGCGCAGTGAATTTTGAATGTTGTCTATTCAATTTGGATGTATATGTTTTCTGTGCGTTGTGTACGCATTTCCGGTTCGAGAATTTGCACGTACCCGTGCTCGCTCATCAACGCGTTACACTGAGCGTTTTCCTAGTTGTATTAAACACGTCAACTTTAATCTTTACTCAAAATTCTACTCGACGGAAAATAGAGGGCGAATTATGAACCTTTAAAATACCCCCGATTAGGATTCCCCCCTAGCCCTCTCCCTCTCCCCCCACTCACAGAGAGGTAAAGTTATAAACGAATTAAACTGCAGCTTTTGTCATTATAAAATAATGATTTATTAAAACCGAAATCGAATGTCACCGACGTAATCTCGCTCGGTGCGTGGCGTCGTGACGCTAGCGACGCCTGCGACGCCGGCTGACAGCGTCGGATATTGGCGGTGAAAAGTTGCCAGGGGTGAGGGGTGAACGAGAGGGGGGGGGGGGGAACCGTGTCGATCACGTGGTCTGGCCAAGAGTGGTTCCAATGTGATTGGTGACGGGGATGCCAATATGTGTTAGAGACACTTAGATTTAGCGCCGAATCAGTCTTCACATACGTCATAGAGATAAAGAAGTGGAGTGGTGAATGTTGCTTAGAAATTGTGTAAGAGGAAGTAAACATGTATACTTAGGTTCAATTCATATTGACGTGAAGGACATTTAGCTTTACGAACAGAAGTCGAAATATTGTGGTAATAAATTCAATTCTGGTTGAGGTGAAATTTTAACTTACAAACAATTGGAACCGTTAATCGACTTATCTAGAAAAAAAAACTTTGTACTAAGTGATTTTTTTCCAATCACAATGATATCCTTACATTTTATTCCTTAAATTCCATGCATTTCCATTTATAAATTTGATATGTTAATTATGATAATGATTACCAAAAAAGTTGTATTAAATATCAAATTTATATTTATTTCAAAAATATTAAAACAATTTTACGCCTTGTTCACTTTCGAGAGTAGCAAGGGTTTCTAGTTCTAATTCAAATTCATAAAAAATATTCGTCGAGTAACGAATTCGTCGAGTAGCGTCGTAATAACTTCAGAACCTTCTGAAGAAATTACGACGTTAGGTCCCCAAAAAAATTGAGGTACTTCCGAATACAGCCGACTTTTAATTAGATTCATATACCTGGAAAAACAAAATAATATCGTAATTAGCATTCATTAAAACATTCGAATCTCATTCTAATAATGATAATTAGTTCCCGTGAGAGCTTATTTTCTGAGCTCCATTGTTCTCGAGGACTAATTAATTGGACATTTAAGTCAAACTTGAAATAACTAATAATAAACCTCTCAAGTGGCAGCATCATTTCCAAGTGAAAAAGCTTCTCCAAAGTCCTTGGAAAGCGTTTGTAAAAACACCTCTCACGTCTCGATCAAGTTTCTCTTCGATATTGATAACGGTCTTCATCTCCTGACATCAGATTAAGTTAATTAAGCTAAAACACGAAGAAACAAGAGCCTCGCAATGACATTGAGGCAGCTTGGTGCGGCCACACAGGCTTTGATCTTTCAATTAAAACGACAATCTCGCTTGTCATTGTCAGGGTAACGAGATAATTACGCGAATCTCGTTGGCAAAGGAATTTATTCATTATAATGCGACAAACCGGGCGACGTTCGGTGGAGAGACCTGTAATAATTACATCGCTCAGCTCACACGCTTACTCTCGTGAACGCACGATATATGGAGATAATTGATTAAATAAGTTGAGGATAATTGGAGACGCGATCCAGTATCCGACTAAATTCTGTCTTTCTGTAATTAGGAGTATTGGGTTTATCTTCTAATTCTAACTTGCTACTCAAAGAGGAGAGACACTCGAAAATGAAATCCAAAATATCTCTGTAGTATGTAGATGAAACTTTTTTTGAGCATCATATCAGAGTAGAGGACAGTTTTACTCTCATGGGAGTAAAAAGGCTTGGATATATATTTTAGTAAAGCTATCTTTTATGACGTCCAAGAGAGAAGTAAAAAAAAATGATAAAATTTGTCTGTTAATTTGAGTTTTTTTTCCAGTACAAATTTCAATTGAATTTTGTAGTTTAATTATAAACTAAATTAAGGAAAAGAAATGGAAATGTCTGTTGTATAATTGTTCAATTGAGCAAGTGAAGTGAGAGTTTTTAGTCTTCAAAAGTGTTGCAAAGAAACTGTGACGAAAGAGCGAGAATATGTCCAAATCAGCGTTCGTTTCATTCAATTAAAATGTCAGAAAAATAATAATTGTTGTTTATTTTCACTGAGTTTACCTCGAGCTCGAGAATGCGAGGAAAATATTCCGGAAAAAATATGTTCTCGGATTTAAAGACTATGAGGGGATTTCATTTTGAAGATTAAAATCTCCTAAATAAAATGGGACAGGAAATTAAGAAGATATTTATATTAAATTATGTAAAAAAAAGATTTATACGAAAAACAAATTGTCTCATTCTTTCAAATGTCAATATTGGAACAGAAGTTATAAATTTTATCTGCTTAATTCTGGCAATATGGTGGAGGAGCCGCGTCTCAAGAATCTTGTAGAAATTCTAAAAATCAGGCACTTCAAGAACTTACGTCAAAACCAATTACCGTTTGAAAAAGTTAGAAAGGAATTGTTTCATCTGTAAATTGAGCTGCAATGTAGAACTTTTCAAATTCACTCAGTTCAAGTTATTACGAAATCTTTCATGTACTTCAACTCGCTTCATAACGATAGTTGTCTTTCACAATTAACCCAGAAACTAGATTGAAATAACTTATAGATAAGTGAGTAAGTGAGCACTTGAAGTGCATGCAAAATAATACGCTGCTTCCGAAATCGCTTATCGACCTAGTTTAGCTTAGTTTTTGGTTGTATTATTTTCATATCGTCAGACCGTTGACATCAAAGAGATTAAAGTTTTACTCAAAAACTAAAACCTGGATTACTCAGTCATTATGAAAATACAATTCTCAGTAATTTGCAGAGTATTATGATCGCAACGCTGCTATAACAAATGTTCTTAAATTGCGTTTTATATAATCAGAATGATTTGCTCAAATTTAATTAGATGTTTCTTGAATGGATGACGAATTTTAGCCCCGAAATCAGGGTTTCATCTTCATCTAAGAAAATAAGCACATGAAAAAAAACATAAATAGACAGATCATGTCAAAAACGTGTTAAAATTCAAGTTAAAATTTAAAAAAATCCAAGTTTTGGATATTTTGTAATTTATAATTTCCCAAAATAGCTATACACTGGGATTCAAAATTGCACCTAAATGAATGACCTTGACCCAAAATTTTCTCGGGGCTGCGCCCCCGAACCCCTTGTTTTTCACTGTGATTTTTCAAAATATTAGTAATGTCCGCCCCCCCCCCCCTACCCCCCGAAATGATACACCCTTGCCAGAGGTTGTGTGATTTTGTCGTGAAAAGCCATTTCAGAGACCCTTTTCAGGATATAGCAAAAAATACTTTTGAAACTTCCACGGAGAAGCCATAACGATAGATTCCAGTCTCTCAGTCAACTCAAAACCATATAATGTCAAATGAAACAGAGAATTATTTCGAGGACACACAGAAGACAAAAGTCTCCACTCCAAAGATTCTTTTCACCATGAGGTAACATATTTTTCGTTTGAGTCCATCGCATTATTACAGATTCACTCAATTGATACGATGGAAGTCGGCGAGACGTGTGAGCTGATTTAGTTTTAATATAAGATCAACGACGTTGAGCGATGGCTGAAGAGCCATGTCGAGGTCCCCGCTTCGATCCCAGGCGACGCGATCACGTGACGACATCGATCACGTGATCCATGTTCAGATCACGGCAAAGGTCGAGAGAAAGTTTTTAATAATGTCACCGAGATGTCGCAGAACCTTTTCAAAAGTACAAGACATTTTACAAGAGAAGCTCGTGTCTTGAAATGCCGTATTTTAGGCTAGGAAAGTAGTTCTTCATCCAGCGAACGGAGCGAGCGCTTCCACTTGAAACTTATGGCTCGAATCATTTTTTTGTTTATCTGTGCTTTTCGCATTAAATTTCAAACAAAGTCACGGAGCAAGTTAATTTTTTCATAAAACATTCATTACTATCCAGTGCAGAGAGCTAATGATTTCCAGCAAAATCGGTCTATTAGTTTCATCGGAAACTTGACTTGAAGTTTGTAGTTAGCTTGGCAATGGGGATAAAAGAAACTCTATGTACACTTTTAATGCTGGTACCAATGATTATGCAAAATTTGGTGATGATCGGTCAACTATTCCAGTTTAATTGGCGCACAGAGTTCTTTCACATTGCCAATTGCGCAGTACAAACTACAAATCAAGTTTCCGATGAAATTATTAGACCGATTTTGCTGGAAATCATTAACACACTGCACTAGTAATGCATCTTTTATGAAAAAATTGACCAGATCCGTTACTTTGTTTGATATTTAATGCAAGAAGCACAGACAAAAAAAAATCAGAGATTCGAGCCATAAGTATCCAAGGGAGACGCTCGCTCCACTTGCTTGATAATAAAGACAGAAATGTATAAAATAAAACTAGGAAAACGCTCTGAGTAACGCGTTGATGAGCGAGCACGGATACACGCAACACCTGGATCCGAAATTTTGTCTACCTATCGAAAATGTCCTTTAAAAGCCAATAATTCTTTAATTTCGTCACAGACTTGTATGAAAATCACCAACAATTCCTAAAATATTGGTCCCAATACCAAGCAAAGTTTTAAGTTGATCGATTGAACCTTTATGATTGAACGGTTCCTTGTAAATTTTCAAAAATCACAGGATCTCGTCCAAAAATATACCTGGGACCACTCGTTTGATATAAGTGTGTGAACACAATATTAGATCGATCTGTTGAACGGTCATATCAGTTTTATATATGTTTGAAAGTTTCTGCTCTGACTACCTTGGACTGAAGATTCGAAGATGCCGTGAAATATGAAATTCGAGAAATTTGACAGCCAAACGCAAAATTTCCCTAAACTGTCAATAACTTTTGGATTTAAACACAGATTAGTCTGAAAATTGTTAAAAGTACAGATAATGTTGGTCCCAATTGCCATGCAAAGTTTTAAGTTGATCGGTCAAACGGTTCTAGTTTAAATTTCATTAATCAAATGAAATATTTTTTTACATTTTAACCAATGGGAGGATTTGTCTGAAAATTTGCGAAATAAGAGGCAATGTTGGTCCTAATGACCATGTAAAATATAGGGTTGATCACATTTACCGAAGACCGTTTTCATTTTTCAGCCTATCAGGAGATATTTATTTAAATTTTAACCAATAAATGGATTTCAAAAAAATTAGGGTCTGCAAACAGAGAAGGTTGGTTTTACATGTGTGCAAAATTTCAGATCGATCGGTGAAACGGTGCGACCTGTGTATCGGCTATTAGCAGCCAAAAACAAAAAAAAACAGAGGTCCGTGCCAAAAGAGCCAAAAGGAGACGCTCGCTTCGCTCGCTCAATTAATGAACAAGGAAAACGCTCTGAGTAACGCGTTGATGAGCGAGCACGGATACGCGCAACACCTCGAACCGAAATTATGTTTATCGAAAATGTCATTAAAAGCCAATAATTCTTGAATTTTGTCACAGACTTGTATGAAAATCTCCAACAATTCCTACTAGGAAAACGCTCTGAGTAACGCGTTGATGAGCGAGCACGGATACGCGCAACACCTCGAACCGAAATTATGTTTATCGAAAATGTCATTACTAGGAAAACGCTCTGAGTAACGCGTTGATGAGCGAGCACGGATACGCGCAACACCTCGAACCGAAATTATGTTTATCGAAAATGTCATTAAAAGCCAATAATTCTTGAATTTTGTCACAGACTTATATGAAAATCTCCAACAATTCCTAAAATATTGGTCCCAATAACCACGCAAAGTTTTAAGTTGATCGATTGAACCTTTATGATTGAACGATTCCTTGTAATTTCCAAAAATCACAGGATATCGTTCAAAAAAATTTTAAACGGTCATATCAGTTTCATAATATACGTTTGAAAGTTTCTGCTCTAAAAACCTTGAAGTGAAGATTCGAAGATGCCGTGAAATATGAAATTCGAGAAGTATGATAGCCAACACGCAAAATATCCGTAAACTGTCAATAACTTTTGAATTTAAACACAGTTTAGTCTGAAAATTGTCAAAAATACAGATAATGTTGGACCCGATGACCATGCAAAATATTAAGTTGATCGGTCAAACGGTTCTGGTTTAAATTTCAAAAAGCACATAAAATATTTTTTTAAATTTTAACCAATGGGAGGATTTGGCTGAAAATTTGTAAAATAAGAGACAATGTTAATGTTAATGACCATGCAAAATATAAGGTCGATCACATTTGTCGAAGTCCATTTTCATTTTTCAGCCTATCAGGAGATGTTTATTTAAATTTCAACCAATTAATGGATTTCAAAAAAATTAGGGTCTGCAAACAGAGAAGGTTGGTTTTACATGTGTGCAAAATTTCAGATCGATCGGTGAAACGGTGCGACCTGTGTATCGGCTATTAGCAGCCAAAAAAAAAAAAAAAAAAAAAAAAAACAGAGGTCCGTGCCAAAAGAGCCAAAAGGAGACGCTCGCTTCGCTCGCTCAATTAAGACGGCTGGGAAGTGAGTTTGACCTTGAAGAGTTTTTTAATCGATTTTTATCAATATCTTTTACCAATGTAATTGTAAACAAAATAAGGCTTTGTACGAGTATTCAGAACAGTTCAATGAAAATAATTCCATAGCTTGTAATGGTTTATTAGATTTACTTTGTCCTACAGATGTTTAGTGCCCGAAAATTAGTAAAATTATGGCACTAAACATCTGTTGGACAAAATAAAACTAATAACTTGTTCCAAACTATGAAATTATTTTCATTGAACTGTTCTGAATACTCGTACAAAGCCCTATTTTGTTAACAATTACATTGGTAAAAGATATTGATAAAAATCGATTAAAAAACTCTTCAAGGTCACGCTCACTACCCAGCCGTCTTAAATGAAGAAAGATAATGATTACTTACTTATAACTTCTTTGCTGAAAGCATCTGTCCAGATGTATGGTCAGCTGTGACGTCAAATGAGATTTCCTTAGAATCTTTGTTTCTGATCTAAGAAACCTGATTTTAAGATTTAGAGTGTAACGTATAAGATCCATTAATTATTACAGAACGAAAGATTGTAGGTAGATAGTTGTTACCGATGTTACTATTGGCTAGTGTGTGGAAAGCGCAAGTGGATGGGTTGGATTAGAGGAAATTGCCATTCCGAATTAGAAAGTTCGCTGAGGATTTCGCTGGTTTAGAGGTTTTGCAAAATCAACCTCGAAACAGTCGACAGAATAATTCGAAATAATTTATCGGTTCGAATCCCGGGTGGCGACATAAATTCGCGCCAATATCTTAATCTGACGTTAATCGCGTGAAAAGCATTGGCGCCAAGGTGGAATTAGTTTCCGATAGATTTCTACTTAAAAGATTCAATTTGTATTGATGGAGGGAGCCTACGTGCGAATAGCTAAACGGTGGAGGAAAATGAGGCAAGTGAAGACACCCATTTGGGGGGCCCAGGTGGAGGGGTGAAACGGAGGGGAGAGGGGACCCCATGAATTGTGGGCTAAAAGCACGTTTCCACCTCTACTGACGGAGTGGAGCTTATTATCAATTTAAAAAACGTGCACAAGCTTTGGTCTGACCACATTTATACAACTCATGTAATATCACGTCGCCGCAGAGAAAAGAAAAACATGGGATATTATACAATTTTATGTACGCATTTTTTCCGTGCTATTTTGTTTTTACTTTCAACCCATGTCGCAGAAATTGCGTGACAACATATTTGGATTGAAGAAGAAGACAACTCCTCGACGGGTTTCTATTTGCTGAGTCTTCGAGCGCCATTTCTGGTCCAAAAATCGAGGAATCGTGCAAAAAGTGAATTTGATATTTTTTCAATTAAACTTGGGTTTTAAAGACCTAGGTATCAACTTTTATTTACTAGCAACTTTTGGCCAATCAACTTGGTTCTGCTCGTGCGCAGATAGTCCAGTCAAATCAGGTTTTAAAATGCCCAACCCAAACCCAGAACAAATTGCAACATTTGGTTTTTTGGTGTCATTCTCTTCAGAAAAATGCCCTCTACAACATTATACAAAATTCGCCAAAATCCGTGCACCGGAAGTACTTTTTAATCACTTTTTAAGTTAATTACCCATGATAATTCCATCTTGCCAAAAACACTTTTTTCATGTAACTCCGATTTTGACGAAACTTGGCAGAATTGTTCACCATCCTAAATGAACACAAATAGCTCTTTGATCGTTTTTCTCTAAATCTCATTGTTTGGGAAATATGGCCCATCGGAAAGTCATATTTTAGTAAGTTTTCGACGATTTATGTCACTTTGAGTGTAATTTGACGTTTTGCGAGGTCCATATTTCCCATTTGTGACGATAATGTTACACTGCACTTGCTAGTGTAAACTCAAATTATGCAATAAAAATGAGGACTAATTGACAAACAGTAACCTCCTTTTCATACTGAAATAATTCTAATTACACCCTAAACCTCAAGCACCCAGTAATCAAACGCAACAAAAGCTGTGAAATATTTGGCATCGACGGCGACGTCGACTCCCTCATGGCGTCTACGAACTCCTCATTGAAACCGACGTCGACCGCAAATGGCGCATTCCGCGGCGTCCTCGGAGCGTCGCCGTAAGAGACGCACTAATTCCAGTCTTGCCAACTTCTCGGATAAATCCTAGCTAATGCGTAGGCGATCATAGAAACACGCGTCAAATAGATGTAAAGGTTTCCGACTGAATGGTGCTCTCAACTGAAAACCATGAATGTAGAAACTCTTCACTTAGAAGAACCTTTTAATCAAAACCCAAGTTTATCCTTGACACTTAAGTCACTAAATGGAGTCAGATGTTACATTTTATACTCACTTTCTGTCAATCCTTTGGCGTTAATTACGTTAGTTATAGAAGTCCCTAATTACTATATCTTCTCTCTCGAAGTCTTTTAAAGTCGCAAATGCCTTGTCGACATTGCTGAGCCGCCAGCTAACAGCGAGCTAAGCATCTAACAAGCCGACTATAAAGTGGTATAAGTTTTGATTAGCTTCTGTTAATGATAGTAGTTAATGCGTCGTAACGTATAGACTAAGCGTAGGTGAAGTAGCGTTAGATTGAAACCACCATAAATACACAGAATATTTTGAAGAAATCGTAGATATGTTTGTTTTATTTCGCTTTTTCTGAGTTGAAAATATTTCGAAGTAAGTTTTGTTCGTTTCATCCACTTCCACACAAAAAGCACGGTGGAACTCAAACTGTTCAATCCTCGTCTACTTTTTGTAAATAGTTTGTTGCATTGTATGTAGATTCACTGGCCAGAAAACATTCGAACCAGATTAACTCTGAATAGGAAAATTGGTCGACATCGCAAACAAACTCCGACAAAATGTCTTTTTCACTCTTATTTCATACTCTTTCAGGACTGAAAAATGAATAAACACAAAGATATAAACGTTGAGGATTTCTGATGCGGAACGAGTATAAAGTTTACTCTTCTGTTTGTAAATAAATTAGACGTACTGCCCCAAGGCGGTTCTTTCAATTCGCTTTACCGATAAATTACATTTCCGTCTTTGATAATTGTAAAGGTTGAGTGCGCATTACACTTGGACCGAGTTGTCAGGAGAAATGACCATCTCTTGAAACGAATTTATCTCCTTGGAAGCTCGCTACTCTACTTTAGTAATTGTAATCGCTTGAGATTGCGTGGAAGCGCTCATTGCTGGATTAGAGATGTCACTGGGAGGGAGGAGGAGAGAACATTCATTGTTCAATGAACTGGAGGAACAGATACTTCAAATTACGCCAGCCATTCAACTAAATCTGATGGAACTTAATCGAGTTGAGATAACTGAACCGGCGTACAGTTGGAGTTGAAGATGTTTCCCGAAACCAAACAGTTGAGGAACTAAATAAAAAAAACACGTATCTATTCGCGATCTGGTGGACATTATCTTATAACGATGCTTTTGAAACATGACACAAATATTAATTCATTGCTAAAGCTTGAGAATATGATTGAAAATTTTATAGGATCAGATAAAGTTTCGTGGTGATCGATGTTTATAAACTGTAGGTGATATATATCACCAGTTAGACCAAAGTTAGTTGCACCATTTGCAAATAATTCAATCACATGTGTACATTCAGAAAATAAGTCGAAACTATTTCGAGTAAAAACAACTAATTCTATCACCAAGTAACCCTCTCTGTCCCCTCATGCATTAGTGATTCAAGAAGATTCTGAAAATAATAGAACATTTTACTCACCAGGGTGAAGCGAAAAATTCCTTTTATATTTTACATATTATTGAAATTTCGAGGCGATAAAAAATGTTTTCTATCGCGTTTTAATAATGCAGGTGAAAGTTATTGAGAGATAAAACTGTTTTCATAAAACTTGAGAAACTTGGAAATTGCGCTCAATATCCTGTTGTCAAAGCGTAAAAGACCGAACGTTAAATATTTACGATATGTTATTCTTTCTTGTTTATTCACTGAACTTCACTTGAAAGCAGACGACATTCCTTTTGACCTCCGACCGATAAAAACAATTTCAAAACCGAACCCCCTCAAGGGTCGAATAATCTCTCACACGAAATGTTTTCACAACATCGTCGTCCCGACTAATTGCCCGTCATCGAACCCGCGACTCCAAGACCAGACGCTGACGTCAGTTGATGCGAGTCGGTCCGACGCTCGACGTCTACTGCCGCCGCGACGCCGGTCGTCGGAATGATCGCGTCGAGGCGGGGCTGCAGCCTTCGACCGTAGCGCACACACACACACACACACACACCGCACCCGGGATTGATCTCTTCGGGAACAAGAAAATCATCCCTGCGCTATTCCAAATCGCCCCACACAAATCCACTCTTCAAATAAACAGACTCGAGATGGAGTCACTTTGTAAACAACGAAGTCATTACTCTGGTAGACTTGACCTCGTTTTAGTTTATAAGTTTTCGAGATTCCATGACATGAGGCTGTAACCGCGACGGAAGAAAGAGCAATCGACTTCCTCTTCGACTATCACAGCCTATAATCAGTACGAACGCCGAAATGCCCGTGTCGCTAGGAAGTCATGTTCGAAAACCACCACTTATTACATTTCGTCCAATGAAACTCCTTCGCTCCTATGTTTATACATGTTTGATTAATTGGCCGTTTTTCGTTATCAGCGGTAACAAATCGCACACGGTGATTTACACTTAAATATCACCGTTTTGAATAATTCAAAGTAACTTGGACATGCATAGCGTGAGAAGGGTGTTTCTTGGACTATATACGCAAGTTTCCCGACTAGTTTCTTGCCTCTCTCTCTCTCTCTTGGAGCAGAGAGACCGAGCCTAGACTTAATCCAATTAGAATCAAACTGTTGTATAATTACTCAAGTAGAATCACGTGTGAGGCAAAGAAGTGACCGGAGCTTACGTCTTAGAGCCATTCATTTCATCTCTGTCACAACTCAATTATGCTAAGGAGGTTTCTTCTTACTAAGTAGAACATAGTGGAACTTGGATTCAGGGTGATTTAAACCCTGACCTCATACTCTTTAAAACATAAAACACGGCACCTCCACTACTTCAGTTGGAATCTTGAATATCCTTAGGACTGACGAAATCGGGTTCCTAACATAAACGAAACCAACTTTTAAATATACATTATACTAATTTATTAGCAAAGTTCTGTAAAAGCTCATCGTTTTCTAGAACTTGTGAACTTGCAAGTTAAAGCTCAATAGCAACTATCATTTAAAACGTTCAGTTGGTGTAATATAGTGAGAACAAAAAGAAACGACTTTTTGTCAGTGAATGTGATTGCAATTCAGAAGTAATAAATTCAGTTTGTTAAAAAGATGAAATTGAATGATTAACCTACGCGTTGATATATTCCAACACGCAAATGTCTCGTGTGTAGTACCAACATAACGAAGTAAAACGATTGATCATATTCTTGTTTTGTTATTCCCATTCAGGTAGTGGCAGCGCTGACAAAACCATTCAATCCTACAAATCCTTCTGGAAAAACAAACAACAAAAACATTGTTTGCTGTGTAACGTGCATAAGCGGTGTTGCGAGTGGGCAAGCAATTAAAGATTCTGAGTAGAGTTTTCAGTAATAAAACCCTTATAAGTACTATGATCCTTGATAAGCAGAATGTTGTTATGGAGGGCATGTGCAACAAACTACCTATAAAATGTTGGCGTGAAGGCAATCTAATCATGATCAAATGTGACAACGCTGAAAAACCATAAAAACACACGCGATTGTCATTTTTTTATAGTATAATACGTTTTATACCTACATCTTCTAGAGTGCTGGAGTAAAAAGGGAGAATTTTGGTACCAAAAACGGAGCACAAAATCTGAGGAGAACCAGTCGATATTGATTCAACAAAGGAAGTAAACAAGTTTGGAATTAATAAACTTGTTATTATCACTTTATTAACATTACGTTTCATCAAAATTGATTGTCAAACGAACTTATTCTCGTTTTTGTTCGGCTTTAATCTTCCCTGTTTCATACCAAAAACATTGTTTTTGCGAACTGCGACAATATTTACTTTTCATTTGTAGAAATGTTGTGCGAAATCGAGAACGAGTCTCAAATGCCTATCGTTAGTTTTTGCAAACAGAAAAACAGAATTCGAACGACGAGAAACCTTGAATAAATATATATCTGCAAATTAAAAGTACCTACTTTGACGTAAAGCCAAATGAACTAATTACTTATCTAAGATAAAACCCGTCAGCTTGTCTCTACGTAAGCCAAAGCAACGAAATATCTACTCTACCATTACATAGATAGCGAAGTTGTACAAAATACAAGAAAAGAAACCGAGAAAATCATTTCCAAACCATCACACAACTATGTCAAATGCATTTCACGGAGGATAATACCACCATTTTAGTCGTACACTAAAACTTCTCGGTCATTTATCCCAACTAATCGACCATCTTTAACCTAGATTGTTTGTATAAGTCATGTTGTTTGAATACCATGTTGATCATCATACAATCTTAGCGCCAACATAAGCATATTCCTTATCAAGCCTGTGGGATTTGTAGGAGGGCCGTGCAATATGCCAAGAGATATTTGGTATACCTTATTCATGGATAGGTTATTAAAGGTCGCTTTTAAGTGTCTAAGGTTTCATTGCACTAGCCTTGTGTTCATTTGAATGTCTGGGTCCTTTGTGCGTGGTCGAATACAGAACGTTATCGGAACCATAACTGAATTATTAATTGCGTCACCCCCAAGAGGCAATGATACGTATGTTGCTAGATTAAGAAACCAGTTGGGGTTAAGTTAGAGATAAAGGGGGTGAGTCTAAGAAAGCTTTCTCGTTAGTTGTTTTATTGCATGTTACGACAAATTTCTCCTCGTTAAAATCAGCGTCGTCGTCTTGGGAAGTAATTTCGACATTTTGTTTCGAAATGGTTTCCAGATGTGACTTGCATTCAGTCGTTATGGAGAAAATGGAATTCAATGAATAAATTACGAATCGACGGAGTGAAAACGTAATTAAACTTTGCGTCAATTTTGGTGGTATTGTGAGGTTTGACATGTGCACATTTCCATTCACTAGTAAGAATATAAACGAGTCGTTGATTCAATTGACTATAGGTACTTGTTATGTAGTGTCTACTTTACAACAACAATGACTGATCATTCCAATGCATTTCCTTTCAATCAACGATCTCAGTTTTAATCAAACTATTTTCAGCATTACTTTGGTGGCAGAGGCAGTACACACATTAGGGTTATGTCAGATCACACTGTATTATTTATCACAAACATCAGGAAATACTTATCTAATCATAGAGTTAATCAATCCAACTAAAGACTTTTCCAAATATATCCAGTACAAATAAACAGTAAAGCCACATACTAGTTTTCAACTTTGCATATAGTTGTCGGGAACTTATATGAATATTGTAAACTCGGGTCAATGGGGTCATAGCCAACTATGACCGAGGTTCCTCGCTTTGTATAAGTCCAAACTAATAAGCGATGTTCTCTTCATCTTCTTCATCTCTTCGTCCAATATCTTCTCTACCCATTCATCACCCAATCATCATTCCCATACATTGAAATTTCCAAAATGTAATAACGCCTCAAACTTAACAATACCATACATTCCGCCACATTACTGTATTTCTCTTGACCATTTTCATGCATGAACACTCTCATCGAATCGACTTTTGTATTTTCCATTGGCTTCTGAACAAAGCGTCGCGACGCTACGCACTCGGCGTCGGCGTCGGCGTCGGCGTCGGCGTCCACCTTCTCCGCCATTACTTGTGAACAAAGATAAACTGCCTGCCGACTAACTCGAGATAATGGCGTCGAGATGTGTGTGCTTATAATAGGAGAAGAAATATGTGAGCAGAAACTTTATTCGACTACGTAGCAATATTTTAACATCGGAGCGATCTCATCTCCAATGCAGAAATATATATTTTTAAATCTATAAAGATAAGAGGTAATGTTTTTCACTTATCTTGGGGCCTGTTGAACCCTTGTCATTAAAATTAAAGGGTCAGCTCAATCACCAAAGGCGTTGATTATTCTTCATGGTTCCTACAACTGTTATAGGAAGTAAAATGTTACGAATTGTTAGAAATAGCAGGAACAAAAAAAATGCTGTACTTGTTTCCCTGGATACAATTTTCAAACAAGACTATTATTGATATAATATTATAAACGTACTCTATCTATATTGTCTGCCCCCGTGGCTCGTAGGTTGCTTGTTTGTGGTGAAACTGCACTCAAAGAAAAGGTGTGGGCCATCAGCCATCACACGCGGGTTCGGACCCGGAAGGAGGCTCTTTATTTTCTTTTTTTAATTCGCTTCAATATTATGTCTCTACTAGGGAATGTAAACATCAAAATTTATTAATTAAGTGATTACTTGTTTTTTGAAGTATTTCCTTTTATTTTAACGCAATAATTTGTTTTAGGCACAATTCATAGTCATCAAAATTGACTTTAAAAATGAACCATAACTATAAGGAGTTCAATCCCCTGTTAAATATGTAAAGATTAAAAGCTTGGTTAATTCTAGGAATGTCATTGGTTCTTGCCATGCCAATAGTCCTAATCAACTGTTTAAATTAATCAGAGCATTGACAAACCGACGTCCTAATTGTTTTTAAAACACAATTTAACACATTTGATATTTTTAAAATGTTGCCGAATAACTTCAATAGACAAGAAGCGCAATTTCATTTATCGTGCATCTGCTTGGATGCAACTAATTCCTGCACTTTCAATGCTCGTGATTACTGGAACGACTGGAACGACTGGAACAAACTGGAACAACAAGACACTGGAATGGATGGCGGGAATAATGTGAAAGCAATTCGTAGTCAGGATATCAGTTAAACGTCCCCAGAGTCGAATAAATACCTTTATTTGTATTTTATTTGGAATTAATCCAAGTCAATGGGTATTTAATTGCATTTTCTGGATGCATTTTATAATCCCTGAAATTCAATTGGCGTATCGGTGTAATCGGGTAGACAAAGTCTTGAATCAAGCCAGAACAAGGTCTGGTAATTTAATCGTCTTCGTGTTCTTTAAATATTGTATAATGAATCTATTACAAAGATTGTGGTTTAGTTTGATTCTCCAAATTTTTAGTAATTTTATAAAATCTGTTGAAAAAGTCAAGCTTTCTGTGAGGGAACAGAGTTCATAGCTGCCAAAACGAGAAACCTATCCTTTAAGAACCTTTCGTTTTTGACATACAAGAAAGTAAGTGACAAAATTTGATGAAGTAGATTATCTGGATTTGCATTGATGCCTCGAGATCATTGTCAGAAAATGGCGAATAAACTGCAAGTATATATCGAAATCATAGAACATGCTAAATCTCTACTCGCTCTGTATTATACTCTCTTCCATAAACCCAAACACAACAGAAGTCTCTGAGAGCATTCAATTAAAATGCAACGAATAAGCTGACTCGTGATCTCTTCGCCGTCACATCCCGCACGGCGCTTCTACGAGATCGACACGTAGTGGATGGGATGGGACACGTAGTGGATGCGACTCGTAGTGGATGAGCAGCGTTCGATTTAATGGGTGCACACAATACCGACTGGATGTACAATGTGAGATTAAATAAATAGTTTCAATGGAGAGATGTGTATTCATCGATTTTCTTTTATGTTATGATGGCGATAGATGAAACGATCAGTGTGTTGCATTTTGCGGGATTCAGTACGGCACTTCTACTTTCTAGCACGGCACTTCCGCCCAATGTTTTAAATATATTTCATTTTTGCGAGTGTTAACAACATCTGTCCCCAACTGCCATGCCTCTATCCATCCATTGGTCCTCCAGCAGCGCTCTCTTCCTCATCGCCTCATCCACCTCTTCTTGCCAGGCTCTCTCAGGACGACCATGCTTTCTCCTCCCGACAGGACTCCAGTCCCACATGCTCTGAGGCCACCTGTCGGGATCCATCCGTCGCTTATGACCGTACCTCAGCAGCAGAGCGAATGGAAATCACAGCCTTGTATACCTAAGATGAATAGTGTGTCCACTGAACGCATTTAACATTGGGCCGAATGTAGATGATTTTGGGCGGCGAGTTTGATTCTCTTTCGATCGCAGCGCTAGTCTGCGCTGCGGCCAAAGATTCAACTAGGAAATTTTATTCTTATTTCTCATTCAAAATGCCATTCTAGGAACATATTTTGTATTATTATTATATTATTATTTAAATAAAACAACTCTGGTTTAATAAATGAAATAACAAAGGGTAAATAAGATAATAAAAACTTAACACCATGTAGTTCTTCCATATGCCGCCAAGATCGCGGCGTTCTAAAGAGAATTCAAGGTCATCTTTTATTCTCAAAAAATGTTACACGTTTTTGCGTTCAGTGGATACACTATTCATCTTAGGTATACAAGGCTGTGATTTCCATTCGCTCTGACAGCAGCATCTATTTTTCAATATCATCGAGTACTGTTTTTGTCACTTCCAATATAATTTCATGATTGCTTATATTGGTACAGCCTTGACACTCGACAACCTCTTCTGGAGAAAATCCATTTCAGTAATAAACAACCGTTCCTATTTCGTTTTGTGATTTCCCATATTTCTGCTCCATACGTAAGAATGCTCTTAACCACAACGTCATGTAAATATTTTGTTCGTATCACGTCTTAGCAGCTCAGATCACATCAGAGAATTTCTCAGTCAATATTCTCGAGATTCATGATACATTAAGTATAAAATTACAATTAAGAAGCTTGCTCAAAACAATAATTTTCTCGATTTTGCTTGCACACTTTTGAAATCATGTAATCAAGCCCTAATTGATTTGCAAATTGACTCCAGTCATCAAATTTCAGGTATTGTGAATTACTGAATTTTTATCTCACCTCAAGAATCATTGAAATTAACTTCGTTCGTGCCTTCTACGTACCTGACTCTTAGGTACCTACAGAGTGTTATTCTAATGTAAAAAATAGTATCGTTTCAACAATAAGTTTTCCGTGTCCAGGAAAAATGTATTGTTTCCTTTAGGAAACTAATAATAGTGTAGTATTGGATTGAATACAACAGCTTTGTCAATAAATTGGTAAAAAAGATTCTGTCAAACATATAACTTTTTAATGACAAGCACGTCTTTGACACTGACAACGTTATAACAATCGAATTCTCAGCTATCTAATTTGTTCCTTGAAATCTTTGCAAAATGCGAAATGTCAAACACAGCAAAAAAATAATCTAATAATGTTAGGTAATAGTGACAACTCTAACACATTAAACCTAAAACAGAGGAAGAGAATGGAACTTCAAAGCCAAAGCTTGTTAACAAGTTCCGACCTAGTTGATCTTCCTGACAAACTTACGGGGGATAAAGTTGGAACGACAGTTGCAAGCTCGACTCCGCCAGTAACGCAGAGTTAAAAGTAAAACAACTGTCTAATAATCAAACCAGAACACGACAAGAATCAGGAGGTTTACTAACACAGACCCGTTTTATCAGTACGGATAGAGCAGACACAGTTCTTTATATCATGAAGACATTTGTTGTTTTGCTTTACGATTTGTAAATGAAATATGAGGCTTCCAGCTTTCATTAGTCTGTTTCTTTCCAGCAAACAAAATAAAATAGTTCAATATATACGTTTCTTGTTCAAGGATGTATCAAATAACATTTGGGTATCAAAATCGGAACCAAATTTGGATTATGGTACGTTTTGTTATTAGAAGTTTATCGAGTTAGATTATCACAATGTATTCATGTCTTGTCATAATATGTGCACAATCACAATGTATTCATGTCTTGTCATAATATGTGCACAATTATCACAATGTATTCATGTCTTGTCATAATATGTGCACAATTATCACAATGTATTCATGTCTTGTCATAATATGTGCACAATTATCACAATGTATTCATGTCTTGTCATAATATGTGCACAATTATCACAATGTATTCATGTCTTGTCATAATATGTGCACTTATTTCTTTACGTGTACTCTTTTGATAATGGCTTTTTGCAGTCTTTACAAGTTAATAGCGACCATTGAAATGCATACAGCTGAAGGAGTTCAATTAAAAGAGATTTGACATGAATACAGATTTTATGAGATCACGTTAACCAGCATTGTATAATGTATTGTTTAATGAAATGTGGAATGTATCGTGAAATGTTTATGCAAACTGACAGAAAATATATTACAGGAATAACTCATTCCTTCACGTTACTATCCCCAGTAATTGGAAAAGTGACAAAGAAATATGTCACAAAGTCGGTAGACATAATTATTTATTATTGTAAAACTGTCAACAGTTTTTTTCAGTCTCGCAGAAAAGTTACGTTACCTAGACTTAAAGTTCAGAGAAGAAAAGTTGTTTAAAAATCAGCTCAAGATTTGCATCGGAAGTTTCATTTTGATGAGGAACGAAAATATGCTAACAAACACTTCTATACCATGACTATCAAGTACGTTACTCATCTCAACTTTTAAAACCTTTTCTGCATCTAAAATCATGTGTGTGCTTTTCCAGTTTCAGTATTGATTTTAGATAATAATGGTACAGCAAGAAGACGAAATGTGCACAAAAGCACTTCACAAAATGCATTTTCAGCGTAACAAATATCTTCATCCCACACTATCTCACCTTTTACGTGACTTTACGAAACGTCGAGTGTCATTAACACTGATTTTGAAGAGAACTAGCGGTCAACGGCGCTATGCAAAGCAAAGTACTCTAATAGTGTACTGAAGTGACTTCGTCGAGAGGTCTGTGTGAGTACTTTGCTGATGTCTATTGACGTGCAATACTCCCTCGTCGATGCTTTTAGGGTGTGCTTTTCAAAGACCTCTTGCCTCGCTGAAACACTGCCACGTATAGCCAGACATGGGCTCTGGTTTGTTGCTCTTATGATCCAGTTTTTCATACGTAATAGGACAGTGGCGCCACATGGTCGGGCGAACGATTCAACAACTACACAGAGATGCTAGATTTTAATTAACGACTGTTTTGACAAACTGGATATGACATTGAACCTGTGAGCTTTTTTATACGTATATTTAAATTTGACGAGGACCTACTCTGCATGCAAAAGTCTTTATAAAATCACGTGGCCGTAATCCCCCCCCCCCCCCTTCCTTTCAAAATGCTAACTCAATCATATTTCTATCCCTCCTCTCTTTTTACCAACGTCACTTTTTACTCTTGCCCACAGACCTACAATGTCCTTTATTAAAGAGATGTACTTAGAGCTTTAAATCATGGATACCCTGAGTATCATACAAACCAATTTTGCTAAGAAAAAGTACAATATGTCATTTTAGTCATTACCAGAGGATGTGGCACTGTTCTTTGCCAAAAGAACACAATAAAAAGCTCTCTTGTAGCTAAAGTTTAGACATAAGTTGACTTTGTAAAGGCTTAACTATCACAATGAAAGTGAAAATCTCTGGAATGGACAGTTTTCACTTCTACAATCTCTTCTCTATTAGTAATTCCGAAGCCAACCAATCGTTGCGGAGCTAATCCCTTCTGTAAGCTATGGCGCCCCCTACCAGTGAACACATGGAGCACTATTTATACTACACCCCATCTCTAATCTTGATAAGCCCTTAGTTATAGCAAATCAATTTGTCAGAAACAAAACCAGCTTCTTTTAGACGAAACAAACATTGACTGTTATTTCAATATTTATAATCCCACTTCTGCCACCATTTGTGAGTTGCATTCAAATTGTCCATAAGGAGATGTAAGAGAATAATTCTGATGTAATTCGAAGTTAGGAGATGAGATTGAACTGTGTCGTAACTTCAATCTCTGCCCATCATGTTAATCAGGCTTCTAAAGTTCAACACACTAAAGTAAACGGGAATGTTTGTTTTAAAGATGCTTTCCGTTGGCGTATCTGTGCTGTTGTTGATGTTGTTTTTGTCCGGAGATTAGCGCAACGAGTTCAAGGTTGTGTCATTAAATGGTCTACTTTTAATTAAACATAGTCCTGGAGAATCAGGAAGTTTGTTTTACTCGTATTTTGGTGAATTAAAGAATAAACACAGGGAATTTCACTACATGTTCCACTTTAACTAATCCTCATTTCGCACACTTAAAACAAGAAACAAATACCTACCTAAGGGAAAATTGTAAATAATTTTACACTGTTTTCAGCATTTAATTGATATTTCGTTTAAGTCTTTCATTCATATTTCATATCAAGAAGCTAACAGTCAAAACCTACAAATTCATGGTGTTGAGGAAAATATATTAAGTATACCTAATAATTAATTTTTCATAATGACCGAACGACCAGCACTTACAATATTTTGCCAGTTGGAGTTTCAATCCTGTATAATACGAAATAAAAATATCGTTGTTAAAATATTGTTAAGGCTTTCACAGCATGAATTATACATATTAAAAAACTTCCGGATATAGTTGTGGACACTTTTATTAATTTGCCAACGTTTCGACAAGTGTATTCTCGTCTTCTTCAGGGCCAATAATGTCAGTAGAACTTAAAAATGGCAAATGATTAAATGAACATCCATTTGGATCTATAAAATATTGTCACATATGTTATAAAAAGCCATGGTCAAAAAACTGTTCAAAAATCAAAGCATAACTAAATCTAAGAAGGAACAAAATAACAAAATGGCAATTTCAAAAACGTTTTCCCGATCGAAGCACCCGCGTACATATTGTCCGGTCAATATGCGACACCCTTCCACGACAATTTCTCTGCTTTGGTTGATCCTTTTTCTTGGTCTTCGTCTTCTTGTTCGTTGTTGAAAATTTACAATATTAAAATAACTTTAAATATTTTACTTAGTAGTTTTTAATTTTTTCTGTTTTACTTGAAACTTTCAGGTGAAATGTGATATATTTATTCCGCAATGACGTTCCTAATCTTACGTTTCGGCCCGTCTGGCAAGATTCATTATTCAAACAACCCGCAAGAAGTTAAACGCTAAATCCGCTTATGCTCAAATAAAACTTAAGTCATTTCTACTGAGGTACTAAAGGACCGGAACGAGTGAGTATTTAACATTTAATGTTCCTCCATATCAGTGTAGTACGAGGTGAACCGCATGGGGTGGGAGAGGGAGGGGACGTCCAGCGTCAGCGGGCGTCGTTCTGAGCGCCGGAAGCGACTCATTTCCACTTGCCTGGTCGAGGACGAGTGGAGGGGGGACGTCGTCAAACAATCTTTCTCTTCCCTTCGGTCGACAAACTCTTTCTTGAATTGTAGAGTCGGCGACATATCGCCCCCAGGTTTAAACAACAAGATTGCAAGAAGAGGTAAATGGATAGATTTGTTAAGTTTATTCTTAGTCTTTGGAAGTAAAGTTCACGTAATACTGGTCGTGGCATGAACATAGAATGCATTTCTATGCACTTCGAGGAACTAACTTCGACTCCATTCATATTTATGTTCATTGAAGAGTTCTGTTTGTCGACATTGTGGAAATCTCATAAGTATAATAATCAGGGATTAATCGCTTCAATATTCAAGCCAAGGAGTTTTAGAAACTATTAACAAGTTCGTAACAAGTTCATAACACGCTTAAAACGAGCTCAGAACTTGCACAATAGAATCTGGTCCATGAATCCGAGATCAATCAGACTAGAATTAATTATAATTGACAAATTCGTACTTGCATCTTCCCGACGTCTTTTAATTCGACTTTAAAACTAATTATGTTATTAATTAATTTTGTTATAAGTAAAGTGCTCTCCGGTTTTCACAATAATTTTAACCTTAGAAGTACAAACATAGTTTGAAACACAATCAATGCTATTGTCATTTTATCATCTGTTTATAAAAATAATTTCTCCTTGAACATCATTAGAGAGGACGGAGAAACAATTAGTGCTAGGTATATTGTTTGTAATATTGGAAACTCGTCAACAAACGTATTAATTTCATCTAAGACAGAGGCTAGAGCATCAACATGTTATGTAGAAGAGATTTCTTAGTTAATTTAGTAAACACGTTAAGAATTACAAGTAAAAAGCAATCTCGTATTTGTAAAGTCTGCCATCGATGGCATTTTCCAGTCTCTCATCGCGTTCTTCTTGGAAAATGTGAGAAATAAGAAGACAACACAGGGGTTGAAGAGATGACCCACTCTCCCCTCAGCATCTGTTGTTCGTCAGTAACCATGGTGACACAGATGGCAAACAAGTGGATGACATGTCGATGACAACGTCTTGATAATGTCATAGCAGTGTCAAAAACTGTGACCGCTCTCAGTGTCTTTTTACTGACATGACCCGCAGAAAAAGAAGTGGCTTTATGTGCTAAGTAATTAATGCTCGGCAATTTGAAAGTATATTTTTCGAAGGGATTGACTTGTCAGTTATGCATTTCAATCATTTATTGGAATAAAAGATATCGAGGATGAATTATATAATGAAGTATAGGAGTTATTTTTCTTATAATGCATTTAATTCGGATCTTTTGGAATGAAAGAGTGTGGATTTTCATACAATTCTTCTTTCAAAATTTCTCATTCCTTTATATTCAAAATATATTCTTCTTTGTACATTGAAATTCTTCCAATCAAAAGATGCTAAAGAGATGAGCTCATGAATAGATAAATCGAAAGAAAATAGCTTGACTAGTGAATTTTTATTCACAACTATAATGCTGGCTTCATATTCAATTGAAGTGTATGAAAAAAAGCATAGTGACAAAGACCACAATGTAAATATTCCCCATTTCAAGAAGCAAAGAATGTGGTTTACCAATAAATTATGAAAACGTCTTTGTTCCGCTGGTTCTTTTAAGCCATTTTGTAGCGTCATCTTACTTTTGACAACTTCATAATACAATTTCCCCTTGGACTGACTTCAACATAGCCGAATAGAAATTGTTTCCAAGCCTTCGTTTGTTATTTTCGTATTAATCTATGAAAAGAAAATGCTTGCTCGGAGCCCTACGCATTTCGTTATGAAGTCACATATTTCAAGACAACATTTTCAATTGGAACGATTCGGCGAGCCTTTGTGCTCCAGCGCAGCATCTGCAGCGTGCGTGTTACTGAACAAAGCGGTTATTACAAAGCGGTTTGTAAAAATGCTACGTTTCCACAGCTCGCCTTGTATTATCTTACTCTATTCACTGAGCATGTTTTGATTCTATAATATATTTCATTCTGTCCTCCCAGTCGCAAACGTGATCAAACTGCTAGATGTTTAAATCAGAGCTCAAATTGTACGACAAAAGTCTGAAATCATAGAAACCCAAGACATTAATGAAGCTTATTTTCAGAATAAGAACCCCGTCACATCTCGACTGAGCTCTTGATATTACAAGAATTTTCCAAACATTATTACAAAGTTGGTGGCAGAGCAATTGGTTGCCAACATATTTTGCCAATATGAATGAGATCTCACAAGAAAGTTTACGTACGGAAATTTATGTGCGTGTATATATTACGCTGGAAGTAATTATTTTGCATGGTACGGTATTAGCCCTTGGAGAGAAGGGCGTGTTGTTTCTGACGATGATGGAAAACGGTCCCTTAAACCACGACCCCCTCCCCCATCCCAACCCCCGCTTCACACACACACACACACTCCCGTCAGCAACTCCTGGACAAAACTACAAACTCTTCCAGACAGCGACGTGGTTTCCCGGGAGTGTAAAGTTGACGAACTCATTAGCAGCGCCGCCGCCATGATCTCGTCGTCGAGCTATTATAATAACAACGTGTCCAATGCTCACGACTAGGTAAAGACACCAGATCCAAGCTGAATCTAAACTGTTGAACGATGTCGTTCATAGAAGTAAAAACTTCACACGGGTTGTTTTTATCGGACCTACGTCCCAGTCTCTCCGGCCTCATAACCTCCACACGAAAGAAGGCAGTTATGTTAGTCTTGTTTCTTTACATCGAGTGCTCGGGTTTGTATGGGAATAGCTGCTCTAAAACGTTGTATAAGAAACGTGTCGGGACAGAGAAAGCTATTGGAAGACCTACAATAAAACAAGCTTATGTTCGAGCCGACATTGTCGACTGTCCGCGTGTTAAGGCGTAAAGGGATATTGGGTTTTCGATGTGGGAAAACTGGAACGGGCGAAGATTGTCTTTATATAGGAGTTTTCTTCAGTTTTAGTTTCTCGGTTTTCGAAAACTCTCTGTCTCTAGTTTCTCATATCAATATAGATATCTGTTCAAAAGCGAGTGTACAATTCTTGGATTCAACAAGAGTACGAAGTTGCGGCTGGGCCACGAAGACGTGGTCTTGACTCCATTGTTGTGTCACATACTTTACCCCATTGTCGTTGTGCAGCGATCGCCCACCCAAGTCCTCGCCGTTCCGCATAGCGTGGCAAAGTTACAGGCACGGCGGCGGCCTTTATGCGGCGCTTTCCAAACCCTCGTTCTTATCTCCCAGAGGAGGGCGTCCCGACGCTGCTGGAGGTGAGCAGTCGACGTCGCGACGCTAGGGAGAGAGACAAATGAAGTAATGCATATCCACAGTTCGGCGGCAATCAGTGATTTCGACGTACATTTACATAAAGATGACTTAGAAAAAAAAGAGATCGAAGTTAAAAAAGGGTCTCGACGCGAACAGAAGGCTAAGAGTTTAGATTGAATAAAAATTTCCATTAAGAACTCCGTCTATGATTTAAGTGTAAATTTCAAATTCAATATCGCGATTGCAAGGGAAGTTGTCACCAAGTTGAGAGTGAAATACACGATAAACGTCGCTTTGCATACCTCATGGAAAAATCTCCATACTTTGATGAATCTCATTAGTCTCTTTTAGATTTATCTGGGCTAACAAAGTTAGTCGTCAAGGGAGAGACTCTCCTGTCCAAGCGAGGAGGCCGCCGACAAGAGAGAGAGAGAGAGAGAGAGAGAGAGAGAGAGAGAGAGAGAGAGAGAGAGAGAGAGAGAGAGAGAGAGAGAGAGAGAGAGAGATTGCCTGAGGGGAGGAGAAAGAGATTATACTCTTTTCAGCTTGTACATTATCCCGGCATCCTTTCTGTAAAGCAAACCAGAGCTGATTAGTCATTGCTTGTTTCAGGATATAGACCTACTTATCTGCCCGATAACTTTATCTATTGAACCACAGAGATACATCAATATTTCTCTATCGTTGGACCAAGTTATTTTGTAAATCAATGATTATGTTTTCAAGTCATTCTGAAAGAAGTTTACATATTCATTCGACAAAAACAACGATTTGAATTTATCCACAGGCTGCATGCATGTGATGGATTGACGACAATTTGACAGACAGTTAAACTACCAAAACATATTGATAGAAGTAAATAAAGGTATAAATGTGTCAAAAGCATATTATTTCGCAAATCTACGCTTTTAATATAGCGTATAGCGTTCAATATAAGCTTTTGAAGTACTAATATTTCAATATTGCACTACTTTTCAGCTTCCATGTTGTACAGATGTCAGCAACAAGCGCTAACGAATCAAAAGCTTTCTCGCACTCGGCCCCAGGAGAAAACAGCGATCTAAGCCCTGTGATTGGTCAAGACGCGTGTCCCTTGACGCTTGCAATGTAAGCTTTGCGGCAAATCTCTCTTCTTACACCCAAGATTGAACGCGTTTTCATCCCTCATTAAAGTAGCACTCTTCAAAGTTTTAAAATGGGAAGCGGAATAGAATCTACATAAATGAGATTCATTTATGGGATTATCATGCCTTTTTTAATAGCTTTTAAGTTGCAAAAGTCCAATTTCAAGTTCAATATACCAGAATGGTTCAACCGTTTTGCTTCGAGAGCTCACTTTAAAGTTCGGTAAACCTGAATGGTTCAGCCGTTTGCTTCAGAGTGTACTAAGCTAAGATTAATTTAAAAGCTCAACTTAAAAGTTGTTACAAAGCATGTACACAACAAAAAATGGAGGCCACTCAAACTGGACTTTTAAAACATGTTCAAGTGCAAACATATTTAAGAAATTGAACCTTTTGTATCCTCGAGTCTTTTCTATTGAACCTTTGAACTCTTCACTGGAAACGAGATTTTTTTGAATCATGGAAGAGTCACGCCAGCCAGCTAAGATATCATAAACACGTCATAGTTGGTGCAGACTGACTGCTAGTAACTCGCGCTCGTATGACCATTCAGCTCGAACTTTACAATTCAATTATATAACTTTAATTAAATATCTAAAAATTCAAACCTAAATTGACTTATTTCAATCGAAGTAGCACAATCAAAGACGTGAGATCTCCTTTAAGTCTTCCAGCAGTTCGAATGCGTGCGATCGTCTGATATTCGATATCGCCAATTAGAACAATGGCGTCCGCTAATCACCAGCTAACAGTATCAAATGTCCCCGCTAGAGAGTGCTGTTGAGGAATTCGATCGCGTCGCTAGGCTCATGTGACACTGGCAATGGGCAACCAGGAGCACAATGTCCGGTAGTTCGCCGTAATGTGCATGCCAGGTTATCATTGCCTTCTGAATAATGCTTATCAACGCAAGTACAGAGTTGTACTTCGCAGATCGTTTCGGTGGCAATTTACAAATGCAAGTTGGAAGATATGAAATGGACATGTTTCATTTGTTGTAATTGTAACGGTCTTGTTGAACGTAATGCATTTTGTATTGTGTAAATAGTATGTAATCCTCTTGCAGTAGGAAGTAGATTAAATCTATATACGTTAATTTAAAAAATGTCCATGAGGATAATCCTTCACGAACGAAGTGCTCATTGGCTATTGTTATGGTAGTCGTACAATTTTAATCCTGTGTAGAACATTATCGAGATATTATAAATCTTTGTCGTTTTGTGTAATACGTTATACACCGGTAATACACTTAATATTTTCCCACACAATTACTTTCAAAAAACGACAAAATAAAACTTTCGTGATTAGTTAATAGCAAAATTCTCCTGTAAATAGGTACACGTTCTGCCAAGAGCGGATTTGTGGTGAAGTGGATTTTGTACAAAACCTATCAAAACGATGTATTGTGGCTCGATCCAAAAAGAACCCCCATAAAATGGTATTCTGATAGGATAAAAAAGCTTTGCTGTAAAATGTAAATCCCTCTATGTGAACACACCTCACAAGAAGTAGAGATAGGTATAGTACTAATAATAATAACAAAGTTTTCTAAAGAAAGTACTAAAAGTGTTCAACAAATCTATGTGTTCCACTCGTTTCTATTTGAATGCACATTCATAAAAGTATTATAATGTGCAACAGGTTTGTATAAATACATTCCCCATAATAATATTCAAGGATACGCAAACTGCTGTGGCTCGTTTAGTTAGGGCCGGTTTTTGTACCTCTTGCTAAAGTTCTTGATAGCTAACTAACGGATAAAGTTAGCAAGCAGTCTAATCTAACAAGGTTTTCTTTTTCTAGCGAACACTATATCAAGAAGTAAAAAGACGTTTGCTAACGCTATCAAGAACTTTATCCGGTAGAAAGCTTTAGGCTAGCTTTAGGCTAGCTTTAGCAAGAGGTACAAAAACCGACCCTAAGACCAATTTAAAACTCAGCACATATTTTACTTTTAAGAAAAGAACACTCAAGCCAAACTTCGTACATATTTTTCTTACCCGTCAAATCTCTCATTTCTTAATTACAATTCGAACTGTTTGTTGGAAATGAATGTGTCTTTGGCCCATCACTTAGTAGATCTCATTATTAACTCTAATGTGATACGTAGATACTTCTAGCTTACATTCCCCAGACATTTCTAAATTAACAGGGCCTCTCCCATTGCACGAGTTCTGCTTTTGACAGAGTTAACTAGATTTAAGTCAATATTTGTACGTATTTCTTTGCTGCAGGATTTTTCATGTATATACTTATCCCCATAAAAAAACACTCCGTGTAAAAATACCAGCCAAGTCTCTTCAACTATAAAAAATAGAAGAAATCTAAAAATTCAGCACTGAAAAGGAGTGATATCAAAAAATGGGCCAAGTCAAAACTTCATTTTAAAAACCAAAATATACTTGGCGCATCGTGCATATAGATCGTTTAGAAGTATAGGCCAGATGTGTGATGAACATACAATCTATCTACCCTATAATGCCGTAAATAACGATGCGCCAAGTATATTTTAGTTTTTAAAATTAAGTTTTGACTTGGCCCATTTTTTTATATCACTCCTTTTCAGTGCTGAATTTTTAGATTTCTTCTATTTTTTTATAGTTGAAGAGACTTGGCTGGTATTTTTACACGGAGTGTTTTTTTATGGGGATATCACTAATTTTTTTAGTTTATTAACACAACTTGTAAGACATATCGGAGCAACAATGAGAATGACTCATTGATTCATTTTAGAATGAGAATGATTCATTTTAAAAAAATACGCCATTTACGAATTGGTTACTAAAAAAAGTTTTGTTTGGTTTTAAATATAAGCTTAAAGGGATATTCCATGAAGAATTGCGAAAGCATCGTTCCAATCGGTCCAGCCGTTTTCAAGATATGGCATCACTTCCGGATTTCAATATGGCGGCTGAAATAACTGCCACCTAGAATTTATTTCTATAAATGGTATGTATCATTATAAGCCTTCTGAATAGATATTAATAGGTTTTTATATAACAGAGAAGTGAATTTTCGCAGATTTCTCATAACTATGACGTCATTTCCGGTTTCAGTAATTAGACAACTTTAGTTTTACTATTGATATTCCATATAGAGAACCGTCTGAATCGATTGGTGCTAGTTTCATTCCGATCGGTCTAGCCATTTTCGAGATATGATGTCACGTCCGGTTTCAAAATGGCGGCTTCCGGTTGGTTTTATAAAAAGGCACCTCAGACGCCAAAAGTGCACATGTGGTAAAAATTTCAGATCGATCGGCTCAGCCGTTTAGGCTGTGGCGGTGATAGCAGTGTTTCCTGATATCATCATCATCATCATCATCTGAAGAAGAAGAAGAATGAAAGTGATGTAATTTCACGGTTTTCACGGCCCTCTAGTTCGCAAATGGTATAACCTATTGTTGGCTCATTTGGAATATTTGGTAGTGTGGGCCATAGCTCCAAATTAAAATATTTCTCAACAATGTGATATTTCCCATTTTTGAGATCCAGTAGGCCGAAAATGCTATGTTGTTGCTTACAGTAAAAGTGTTTGGTCTGCTCCTCAGTTTATTATGCATTAACGGTATGTTGAGTGTGTGTGAGTGTACGGTACGACTTGGCTGGGTGGAGCGACCGCTCCACTAGATACTTGAAAACGGAACTGAAAATTACATAAGTTTGAAACAGTTTATGGTAGGAAAAGGAAGGGAAAAGTTGAAACGAACTCTAGATATCTCTGCTAGACGAAGTTTCTAATGTACTTATTATTAATAAAGTATAATGCATTCTTCAGAATCAAAATATAGAAACCTTACATTGAAGATTCCAATAACAATTAAATTCAATACATTGTTTAAAGATATAACATATTTTTGTTGAGGACGACGTCTTCAAATAGGCACTGGACTGGACCTTCTTGAAATAATATTGAATTTTGAGTAAAGCTATCCCTAAAGACCCTGTGAGAGCAAAAGTTTAACTTATTTTTATTGGACACAAAGAACATGCGTTATCAACACTCTTCTATTATATGGATAATTATGTGGATAATATGCATAATATTTAAAAACAGCTGATAATTCACAACAAAACAATAAACACTTAAAAGAGTATGTAATCATAATGATACAATATAATGAACATATAACGTAGATTCATCTAGTGGAGCGGTCGCTCCACCCAGCCAAGTCGTACTGTACACTCACACTCACTCAAAATACCGAAAATGCCTAATAAACTGAGGAGCAGACCAACCACTTTTACTGTAAGCAACAACATGGCATTTTCAGCCTATTGGATCTCTAAATCTAGTGGAGCGGTCGCTCCACCCAGCCAAGTCGTACTATACACTCACAGTCACTCAACATACCGTAAATGCCTAATAAACTGAGGAGCAGACCAAACACTTTTACTGTAAGCAACAACATCGCATTTTCGGCCTACTGGATCTTAAAATTGGAAAATCTCACATTGTTGTGAAATGTCTTAATTTCGAGCTATGGCCCACCCCACCCCATATACCAAATTTGGGAACAACAGGTTTTGCCATTTGCGAGCTAGAGGGCCATGAAAACAGTGAAATTATACCTCTTCTTAAAGCTATCTGATGATGATGATGATGATGATGATGATGATTCAGATATCAGGAAACATTGTTGACAGGGCCACAGCCTAAACGGCTGAACTGATCGACCTGAAACTTTTACCACATATGCACTTTTGGCGTCTGATGATACCTTGCCTCTTGTGATTTTTTGTGCCGCCATTTTTAAACCGGAAGTGACGTCATAACTCAAAAACGTCTGGACCGATTAGAACGAAATTAGCGCCATTCGATTTAGATGGTCATCTATATGAAGTATCAATAAAAAAAAAATATTTTCTTATTTTCTAAACCGGAAGTGACGTCATAAATACGCAATATTTAACTTATTTCAACAAATTATACTTAAAATACATACATAATTAACTTACATTGTAACATAGACAATACAATTTATATATTCAAGGTAGCAGTGTTCTCGGCCGCCATTCCTGAAACCGGAAGTGACGTCATATATCTAAAACGCCTGTACCGATTGCAACTGAACTAGCTCCTGCGTATTCATTCTGCTATTTATTTGAAAAATCAATTGTGAAAAATGAATAAATAAATTAATGGTACCGGAAATGGCGGCAGGAACCACTAAATGAAACCGGAAGTGACGTCATATATTACAAACGGCATGACCGATTTTACGGAAATATAGGGATTAGGAATTCAGATGGTCGTTCATGAAGGTATCAACTAGATAAAACTAGATTGTTTTCTTATTACCTATACCGGAATTCGGCCGCTATTTCAAAACCGGAAGTGACGTCATGTATCGAAAACGGCTGGATCGATTATAACGAAACTTAAGCTATTCTTCTTGGATAATCATTTTCATCTTATACCAAACGCAACTTTTCATAGTAACCAAATCGGTTGAGGCGTATTTTTTTAAAGAAATTAGTCCCTGCTCGGACATGTGCTACAAGCTGTATGAATAAACTAACAAAAGAAGTGATATCCCAGAAAAAACACTCCGTGTAAAAAAGGCAGCCAAGTCTCTTTACTTTAAAAAAATTCAACACCGAAAAGGAGTGATATCAAAAAAGGAGCCAAGTCAATGACATTTCCAAATATTTAATCGTATTTTTGAAATAAAAGAATAAACACCGAGAAATACTTTACAAAAGGACTTGGCGCATCGTTTTTTTAAAGACATTTTTCTATTCATAAGCATAAGTCTTTTATATACAACAGTCATTAAGAATTTTTAGAATAATAGGGAAACATCCTTCAATTACATATTATACATACCTACTGTAAAATATTTTCTATTTGAATATATACGCGATGAAACTTGTTGTCTATGTTTTCTATAAATACACAATAGTTATCTTCGTAATATTGTTTCGTGGTCAACATAATTAAGTCTCATGCGTTATACCTTCTCATCATGAAATACATTTCAATTAATCCACATTTTATAACAATACATTTCACAAAGTACACAGTCACATTGTATTTCTATTAAAAAAAATATCTTTATACTTTAAAAATATATAATAGTGTTCCATAGATAGTTAGTAATTATTTGACAACGTTTCATGAATTCCTTCAGTTAAGATCAAATTATGAAAAGATACCCTTCTAATATCACCATATTAACAGTACTGCAAGAATATGTATGAGCCCACTTCCAATTGTTATTTAATTCTTCCATCCTTATATTACTTATCTATTACAGCATGAAATCTTTCTTCTCGCCATTGACAAAACTATAAAATAGCCATTACTAAAAGTAGCTTGATTCATAGATTCTAAATCTAATAGAAAGAGGAAAATGTACCTACTTGTAAATTTCTTTCCACTTTTAGGATAGAATTATGTCTTTAAAAAAACGATGCGCCAAGTCCTTTTGTAAATTATTTCTCGGTGTTTATTCTTTTATTTCAAAAATACGATTAAATATTTAGAAATGTCATTGACTTGGCTCCTTTTTTGATATCACTCCTTTTCGGTGTTGAATTTTTTTAAAGTAAAGAGACTTGGCTGCCTTTTTTACACGGAGTGTTTTTTCTGGGATTAAAAAATCCTGCATTGTTGCGAAATATCTTAGTTTCGAGCTATGGCCCACCCCACCCCATATACCAAATTTGGGAACAACAGGTTATGCTTTTTGCGAGCTAGAGGGCCGTGAAAACAGTGAAATTACATCACTTTGAAAAGGTATCTGATGATATCAGGAAACACCGCAATCACCGCCACAGCCTAAACGGCTTAGCCGATCGATCTGAATTTTTTACCACATGTGCACTTTTGGCGTCTGAGGTGCCTTTTTATAAAACCAACCGGTAGTCGCCATTTTGAAACCGGAAGTGACGTCATATCTCGAAAACGGCTAGACCGATCGGAATGAAACTAGCGCCAAATGATTCAGACGGTCATCTTTAAGGATTATCAATAATTGAAGTAAAAAAGTACTATTACCGAAACCGGAAATGACGTCATAAAAATGAAGAATCAGACTTTTATCATCTCTTACTACAATAACTACATATTCAGAAGGCTTATAATAATACATTTATAGAAATAAATTCTAGGTGGCAGTAATTTCAGCCGCCATTTTGAAAACCGAAAGTGATGCATATCTCGAAAACGGCTGAACCGATTGGAACGAAGCTTTCGCTTTGCTTTATGTAATATCATTTATAGCATTATTGTACTTAACTCAACTTTTCTTAGTTATGCAATCGGAAATGGCTTTATTTTTTAAAGAAATTAGTCATTGTTGTTCCGATATGTGTTACACGATGTGAGAATGATCTAAAAAAAGGAGTGATATCCCCATAAAAAAACACTACGTGTAAAAATACCAGCCAAGTCTCTTCAACTATAAAAAAAATAGAAGAAATCTAAAAATTCAGCACTGAAAAGTAGTGATATCAAAAAATGGGCCTAGTAAAAACTTAATTTTTAAAACCAAAATTACTTGGCGCATCGTTTTTAAGGGCATTATAGGTATATTTTATATATAGACGTACATTTGGTTTTTGGCATATACTTCTTAACTATTTATACACGATGTGCTAAGTATATTTTGTTTTTAAAAATTAAGTTTTGACTAGGCCCATTTTTTGATATCACTACTTTTCAGTGCTGAATTTTTAGATTTCTTCTATTACTTGTCTGGTATTTTTACACGGAGTGTTTCTTATGGGGTTGTTCATACTACAGACATTTATAAAGATCTGGGTTTGACATAAAGCTGAATTTTGTGCAACTATTCTTTAGTTTCGCAGCATTATTATGCTCTCGGAGATTGTAGAGGAAAAAGCAAATCACAATACTTAAAGTTCCAGGAAAGTATTAAATATTTTAATGAAACTGTACTCAACGTTGGCTCGTTGCAGTTAAACTTTCTGACTTTAATACTGTACGTGACATATTATATCCTTTAAACGAAGTTAACAGAAACTGTAATATAATGTCACCTGATGAAAATCTGAACTGATAAAACCTGACTTTTCAACACAAAGTATAATCTACTTTGTATATTCTAGTTGTTTGTTTTTCCCTTTGTTTTTCGTTTTAAGCTTCAGTGTTAAGGTAGTAATCCTGGTTTAATCTGTGTATAGATGTTTTTATGCATACCACCTGAATATTGATAAACTAGGAAAACGCTCAGTGTAACGCGTTGCTGAGCGAGCACGGGGACGTGCAAATTCTCGCACCGGAAATGCGTACACAAGCACAGTAAACATATACATCCATATTAAATTGAAATATGATCACTCAATCAACACAACATATTATGCTTTTCATTGAAACTTTAAAATAACATCTAAGCATCGTGGTAAATATAGCAAATCAGATGCAATTCAATTGGCACTGGAAAACATTCATTTTGATACTTCATTACTGACAGATATATAAAGTGTTAATAAGATCATACGTTCTTAACTGATTGGGATGAAATTTTGTAAAATAAGAGACAATGTTGGTCTTAATGATCATGCAAAATTTGAGTTTGATCAGAATTATCGAAGACCTTTTTCATTTTCAGCCTATCAGGAGATATTTATTTAAATTTTAACCAATAAATGGATTTCAAAAAAAATTAGGGTCTGCAAACAGAGAAGGTTGGTTTTACATGTGTGCAGAATTTCAGATCGATTGGTGAAACAGTGCGACCTGTGTATCGGTTATTAGCAGACAAAAAAAAAAACAGAGGTCCGTGCCAAAAGAGCCAAAAGGAGACGCTCGCTTCGCTCGCTCAATAAAATAATATATTCATTATGACAATAATATCGCAAAAAGAGTTTAGTGGACCACATATTTTCAGTGTTAGTACAGTTCATCTTTCAACAATGTTATTTTAAACGATATACAACTGAACTGAGTAAGTATTCATTTCCCGTAATATCTTTAATTTCCTGGACTCTGGGAAGCGTCCTACTAGCGAGTCAAGTGCCTAAAACTGCGTAACAGGAGGCGGAGCCACGTCACTGATTATGGCAATCTCATATGACGTCACAGCTGACCAAAATCTAACTGGGGAATCTGGGGAACAAATGTTTTCAGTAAATAAGTAGTAAGTAAACATTATCTCTCCTGATATTATATCTTATTTTCTTCGATAGTATTTCTGTCTTTCTTTTCATTTTCTTTCTTTCATACCGTATTTACCCAGAAAAAACACTCCGTGTAAAAATACCAGCCAAGTCTCTTTAACTATAAAAAAAAATAGAAGAAATCTAAAAATTCAGCACTGAAAAGGAGTGATATCAAAAAAGGAGCCAAGTCAACGAATTTTCCAAATTTTAATCGTACCATTGAAATAAAAATATCAACCCCCGAGAAATACTTAAAAAAAGGACTTGGCGCATCGTTTTTTTAAAGACACTTTTCTATCCTAAAAGTATAGGAAGAACTCTACAAGTATATTTTCCTGAGTATATCACATTCATTATCGACGAATCATACTACGTTTTAATATAACTAGTACTCTTACCTACTGGCAGTTTTGGTATTTTGTCAATATTCAGAGGAAATAAACGGATAAACGAATAACGAATAAACGGAAGCGGCCTAGTCTATTCGTTATTGCCACTATTTCTAGGGTCATATTAATCAATCATACTTCTCAATATCGTGACTGAGGGAAATAGCGAAAGCGCTCATTACAAGAAGGCCGTCAATGAGATTTGTATAAGTGACTAGTGCACTGAGCCATGCTACTCAAATAATTACTGACTAGATTTTTATCTAAAGTAATACGTTATGTAATTTATGAATTTTTTTGGTATAAAATGTTAATTAATAGCAATTAATTACACGGCGAGAAGGTTCAAAGTATAATGAGGTCCGTGAACTTGGCCCCCCCCACATGAACGCACTAATTCTGAAATTCTCAATATAATTAGTGTATGGCACTGGGATTTAGTGTACAAAGTTTCAGAATTAGTGCGTAACTACTTTTGGAGAAAATCGAAAAACCCTAAATTTGAAATGGGGGGGGGGCCAAGTTCACGCAGCCCCCCCCATGCGAGCAAAATGTCTGAAACTCTCAATATAATTAGTGTATGGCACTGGGATTTAGTGTACAAAGTTTCAGAATTAGTGCGTCACTACTTTCGGAGTAAATCGAAAAACAACGGCTGATTTTGGGGGGGGCCAAGTTCACGCAGCCCCCCCCATGGGAGCAAAATTTCTGAAATTCTCAATATAATTAGTGTATGGCACTGGGATTTAGTGTACCAAGTTTCAGAATTAGTGCGTCACTACTTTCGGAGTAAAACGAAAAACAATGTCCGATTTTTGGGGGGGGCCAAGTTCACGCAGCCCCCCCCATGCGAGCAAAAATTCTGAATTTCTCAATATATTTAGTGTATGGCACTGGGATTTAGTGTACCAAGTTTCAGAATTAGTGCGTCACTACTTTTTGAGGAAATCGAAAAACTAAAAGTGAAAAATGGGCGGGACCAAATTCACGAAGCCCCGTCATGCGAGCTAAAATTCTGACACTCTCCAGAAGGTTGATCCGGCACCTCCACATGTCCTGGAGCTTGATCCGGCACCTCCACATGTCCTGGAGGTTGATCCGGCACCTCCACATGTCCTGGAGCTTGATCCGGCACCTCCACATCACCTGGAGCTTGATCCGGCACCTCCTCATCTCCTGGATAGTTAGTGAACACTGGGATTAAGTTGCAGAATTAGTGCTTCACTCTACTCATGAAGAAAATTGAAAAACAACAATGTTTTTTATGATGGGGGGGGGGGGGGGCTGATACACGCAGTTCCCTTCCCACCTCGCCCTCTGCGGTATAAAATGCAATAATAAGAAACGTTTGGTATACACACACCTACACAGGTCAAGTAGTTGGTACAAAACTACGCTGGTCAAGCAGCTAATTAAGAGGCTAGTGGAACTCAACTCAACTGGTCAAGTAGTTGATTCAGAGGTCAGTGGTACAAAACTACACTAGTCAAGTAGTTGATTCAGAAGTCAGTGGTACACAACTACACTGGTCAAATAGTTTGACCAGTGTAGTTGAGTACCACTCGCCTCTAACAACTTGACCAGTGTTTGTGTGACACACGCATCTGAATCAACTACTTGACCAGTGTAGTTGTAAACTAGTTGACCAGTGTAGTTGTGTACCACTGACTTCTGAATCAACTACTTTACCAGTGTAGTTGTGTACCAACTACTTGACCTGTGTAGGTGTGTGTATACCAAACGTTTCTTATTATTGCATTTTATACCGCAGAGGGCGAGGGGGGATGGGAACTGCGTGTATCAGCCCCCCCCCCCCCCCCACCATCACAAAAAACATTGTTGTTTTTCAATTTACTTCATGAGTAGAGTGACGCACTAATTCTGCAACTTAATACACTTAATCCCAGTGTTTACTAACTATCCAGGAGATGTGGAGGTGCCGGATCAAGCTCCAGGTGATGTGGAGGTGCCGGATCAACCTCCAGGACATGTGGAGGTGCCGGATCAAGCTCCAGGACATGTGGAGGTGCCGGATCAAGCTCCAGGAGATGTGGAGGTGCCGGATCAAGCTCCAGGTGATGTGGAGGTGCCGGATCAACCTCCAGGACATGTGGAGGTGCCGGATCAAGCTCCAGGAGATGTGGAGGTGCCGGATCAAGCTCCAGGAGATGTGGAGGTGCCGGATCAACCTTCTGGAGAGTGTCAGAATTTTAGCTCGCATGGGCGGGGCTTCGTGAATTTGGTCCCGCCCATTTTTCACTTTTAGTTTTTCGATTTCCTCAAAAAGTAGTGACGCACTAATTCTGAAACTTGGTACACTAAATCCCAGTGCCATACACTAAATATATTGAGAAATTCAGAATTTTTGCTCGCATGGGGGGGGGGGCTGCGTGAACTTGGCCCCCCCCAAAAATCGGACATTGTTTTTCGTTTTACTCCGAAAGTAGTGACGCACTAATTCTGAAACTTGGTACACTAAATCCCAGTGCCATACACTAATTATATTGAGAATTTCAGAAATTTTGCTCCCATGGGGGGGGGGGCTGCGTGAACTTGGCCCCCCCCAAAATCAGCCGTTGTTTTTCGATTTACTCCGAAAGTAGTGACGCACTAATTCTGAAACTTTGTACACTAAATCCCAGTGCCATACACTAATTATATTGAGAGTTTCAGACATTTTGCTCGCATGGGGGGGGCTGCGTGAACTTGGCCCCCCCCCCCATTTCAAATTTAGGGTTTTTCGATTTTCTCCAAAAGTAGTTACGCACTAATTCTGAAACTTTGTACACTAAATCCCAGTGCCATACACTAATTATATTGAGAATTTCAGAATTAGTGCGTTCATGGGGGGGGCCAAGTTCACGGACCTAGTATAATGCTGTAGTAGGTATGTTGATGTACCCACAAAACTATAGGTACCTACCAATCACAAACACAACTGTTCTGTATTTATTGCTTGTAAGACAATGCTATGTTTCTTTGCGTACTTATATTTAAATTTAAAATATTTTAGAGAATGTTCAATATTTAATTTGAAAGTTTTGTCCCAATTTTTCTAGGCATTTCTGAACTACGTAGTATGTGAGTGGCATAAGCTTAAGAATAGAAAAATGTCTTTAAAAAAACGATGCGCCAAGTCCTTTTTTTAAGTATTTCTCGGGGGTTGATATTTTTATTTCAATGGTACGATTAAAATTTGGAAAATTCGTTGACTTGGCTCCTTTTTTGATATCACTCCTTTTCAGTGCTGAATTTTTAGATTTCTTCTATTTTTTTTATAGTTAAAGAGACTTGGCTGGTATTTTTACACGGAGTGTTTTTTCTGGGATATCACTTCTTTTGTTAGTTTATTCATACAGCTTGTAGCACATGTCCGAGCAGGGACTAATTTCTTTAAAAAAATACGCCTCAACCGATTTGGTTACTATGAAAAGTTGCGTTTGGTATAAGATGAAAATGATTATCCAAGAAGAATAGCTTAAGTTTCGTTATAATCGATCCAGCCGTTTTCGATACATGACGTCACTTCCGGTTTTGAAATAGCGGCCGAATTCCGGTATAGGTAATAAGAAAACAATCTAGTTTTATCTAGTTGATACCTTCATGAACGACCATCTGAATTCCTAATCCCTATATTTCCGTAAAATCGGTCATGCCGTTTGTAATATATGACGTCACTTCCGGTTTCATTTAGTGGTTCCTGCCGCCATTTCCGGTACCATTAATTTATTTATTCATTTTTCACAATTGATTTTTCAAATAAATAGCAGAATGAATACGCAGGAGCTAGTTCAGTTGCAATCGGTACAGGCGTTTTAGATATATGACGTCACTTCCGGTTTCAGGAATGGCGGCCGAGAACACTGCTACCTTGAATATATAAATTGTATTGTCTATGTTACAATGTAAGTTAATTATGTACGTATTTTAAGTATAATTTGTTGAAATAAGTTAAATATTGCGTATTTATGACGTCACTTCCGGTTTAGAAAATAAGAAAATAATATTTTTTTTATTGATACTTCATATAGATGACCATCTAAATCGAATGGCGCTAATTTCGTTCTAATCGGTCCAGACGTTTTTGAGTTATGACGTCACTTCCGGTTTCAAAATGGCGGCTTCCGGTTGGTTTTATAAAAAGGCACCTCAGACGCCAAAAGTGCACATGTGGTAAAAATTTCAGGTCGATCGGTTCAGCCGTTTAGGCTGTGGCGGTGATAGCGACGTTTCGTGATATCATCAGAATCATCATCATCTTCAGAATCAGAAAGTGGTGTAATTTCACTGTTTTCTCGGTCCTCTAGCGCGCAAATGGCATAACCTATTGTTCCCAAATTTGGTATATGTAGTGGGGTGGGCCATAGCTCGAAATTAAGATATTTCGCAACAATGTGAGATTTACCAATTTTGAGATCCAGTAGGCCGAAAATGCCATGTTGTTGCTTACAGTAAAAGTGTTTGGTCTGCTCCTCAGTTTATTAGGCATTTACGGTATGTTGAGTGACTGTGAGTGTATAGTACGACTTGGCTGGGTGGAGCGACCGCTCCACTAGATTGAGCGACCGAAACGAGGGATTTTTTTTTTTTTTTTTTTTAAATCCGCAGATTGGTTCAAATTTAAAAACAAATATCTTTCGATTGGTTAGACCGATCAATTTGAAACTTTGACAAGTCATTAGGACCAACATTGCCCCCAATTTTACAAAGTTTCAGCCAAATCCTCCCATTGGATAAAATTTAAACCAATATATCCTGTGATCTTTGAAATTTAAACTAGAACCGTTTGACCGATCAACTTAAAACTTTGCATGGTCATTGTGATCAACATTTTAGTTATTTTTGCCAATTTTCAGACTAATCTGTCGTTATTTTCAAGAGTTATTGTCTTTTTAAGGACATTTTATTCTATAATCTTGAAATATTTGAAAAATGTATACTAAATTTTTCATCCCTGCTTTCTTGATGCTTTAGATCCAAAGCCTGTAGAGCATCTGATACTTACAAACGCATATCAAATCGGATGCAGTACGAAGGCTCGCTCATCAACGCGTTACACTGAGCATTTTCCTTGTAATACGAATAAACCATCGAAAAAGTTCCTGTCCCCCAGCAAAATATCAGGATTTAGGTATGTTACCATAGCAACCTGGGAGATGCAACTTCCCAATATAAAAGCTGGGATATATAAATTCACTGTACTACATTTTTAATTATCTCAGATGTCGTTTGATTAAATTTGCTAATATTTGCAGATGTTTAGCAGTTATCTCAAAGCTACGGAGTTATAATCTGGAAGAAATCTGGTCACATAATACGTCTACGAAACCCGATCCTTGAGGACCAGTGGTCAGAGCCGGACCTCATCTGTGGACTTAGGATCGAGGTCTTGGACTTACAGGGTAACATCATTATCAGAGCGAATAAAACAAGACATGCCCGAGGCGATTGCTTGCTGACTCGACCTGTTTTAACAGCAAATCAATAGGATCATCTCGACATTGACAAGGATTTAGATATTAAACATTCATTCGGTTGCAATGATGTCTGTCTGTGAATGTGATGTTAAGAAGATGCTAGACAGACAGATATGAAGTTCAAGAGTTTTTTTAGTTCAAATTGAACTTTATTGACTTTCTAAGATCCATAAAGTAATTTTGTTTAGAAAGTCATTAGTTTCGTGCTTCAGGCGTTCTTAAAACCTATTCTTGTATCAATAATTTTCTCTTCTATGTTTTGTTAGACTGGTGGTCGGTATAAGATTTTTCTACCCTCTGATGCATAAATATTCATCAAATCAACTACGAATAAAATATAGTCAATCTTGACTCAGCTAGAAAGTAAAGTTAATCGACAGTTCAATATCTAAAAGTTTATCTGAAAGATTCTATCAGTTTTTGCTATGCTCATTGGCTGCTGCTCTATTTAGTATAAAAAAACTTCTGCTCTTGCTCGTTTCTTCTCTTTCTTTCGTAAGATTGTATTCTTTCTCCTTTTTTAAATATCATTTTAAACCGAGGGGATTATTTTTCCACACGTATACTTCAGAACAGAAAACAAAGCTTTTCAAATGACTTCAATAAATGTTTATAAAATTTAACTTCGTATACATAGTTATTTGTATTATTTTATGGAGCATAAGGAAAGATGTAAATTTTAGATATTACCTAATCATTTCGTAAAATAAAACGAACGTCGATTTCGCAAGTGCGCACACTCCGACGCCAGGGCTCTTATTCCATAAGGAAAACGAATTCATTTCGGCCTAAAATCATTTCACGGCCATACTTTTTTAATTTCACTTTGGAGTGGCTGGGGATTTTTGGCTTTTGAAAATGAAAGAATTATATATTACTTCTTCATAACAATATGAGACCGCTTCATTTGTTATATTTTGTATACAATGTTTTGATTTATCATAAATTTGTCATGAATATACGTTATTTCTTCAGAACACTCAGAAATTTGAGTAAAAGCTAAGATTTGTCAGCAGTTTTAAGTATTGACCTGAAATAATTTCAGACCGACATGATTTCGATTTCGTTATAGAATAAGCACCATGTTGGTTATTTTGACATGGCCTTCCAATAATCCAATCCCACATCGTATGGCCTGATTTAATTGAGTTATAATATCACAAGATTTCACGATGCCAAGCCTGGGTTCAGCTTTATGCGCTAGACTTGAGAGCAGACTACAAGTTGGATGGAGTTGATCCTGTCGGATAACTTCTTCTGACCACATACAAGGGATTCAAACTTGAGATGAGACTTTGAAGGGAAACTTAGTGAAACTAGATTATGCTGGACACGTGCGGTAGGAATATTGTAGAAAATGTCAATTACTTTCTAATGAAATGAAAATGTGTTATGGAATAATATATTGAGCAGATATTATAATTAACTGTGATGACATATCTTTCAGATCATCCATTGTCATAAGTTGATGCAAACCAGAAATCAATTTCCGGTGATACCAAGAAACCGATCTTCCTAGAAATAAACAGCGTTGTGACTTATCTAGATCAAATTATATATTTTTTTGTATCTATTATCTTATTCATTAACTTTATCTTTATCTAGATAAAAAATATAAAATTCAAAATGCTTTTGAGTGTATGAACATGCACTAACTTCAAATGTCAGATGATCTGAAAAAGGAAAATCATCTCCTTTTAGTCACATTAGTTGGCTTGTTTTGACGGCCCATATTTTAAAAAACACGAGTTCCGAATTTAGGATTCGAAAATTATAAGGGGATTATCTATTATCTATTGCACTTATCTAGATAATTATTTTTTATCTTTATCTATGATCTAGATTAATTTTTCGAAATATATCTATTATCTTACTTAGATCAATTTTGGCAGGTTATCTTTATCTTAATCTAGATAAAAAATTATCTAATCGCAACACTGGAAATAAATAGTAATCAAGATAGTAATGCTAAGTTTGTGTAAAAAATTGACCTAATCCGAAAATTCGTCTAATATGTAATCTGTGCGAGAAACAGACAAAAAGACCGATACCCGTTAGTTTCGAATGAAACTCGATTAATAATCTGATCAACAGAACAATACAGTTTTGTTCTGCTGATTGCTCTGCTTGTTGTGTTCGTGTTCGTGGGGGTTAATGTACTACAATGTTGTTTTGTTTAATCATATAATCATTGACAAGAGGTTAACTAACTGCCTTTACAAAACTTCAAACCTCATTAAATTAGAAGACATTTTAGTTGAATTATTTGCACATTACGCAGAGAATGAGAAAATGGAATTCAAAGTTAAATAGTTGATGATGAATAAGAATTTGTTTTGTTTTCTTAACGGAAAGGTTTTTCTACCATCTATGTGAAAGTAATACTATAGCGTATTTCTCTACGATTTAAATGAGATTTTCCAGGAGGCAAAAACAAGTAAAAAGACAATTTCACGCACTTTGAGCTTGTGGAAATGAACTTCTCTTGTTTATAATGTGGGAGCTAGAGAATTCTCTCTCTATATATCTATTTAAGACCGACTTGTATAGATAATAATGTTTAGATGGTGGAACTTCTTGCATATCAAAGTCTGCAACATGTTTTATTGAATGTTTAATACAACTGAGCTCGTATATATCGACTTATACTTACCTGATCTTGACGTTTGTACTCTTATCGTTTGGTAAAGAGGATATAAGGATGAGGATCCAATTTAACTGATACGTTCATGCAGGTTGTACATTTCCATAAATGTCAGTTTTTATAGCTGAAAATGATCGGAAAAACTTATATTCTCTTGACATACTTATTATTTATACGTTTAATAAAGTTCAAGCTTTCATTTCTTCCATGAGTTGAAAGTTTTCTTGTATAATAATAGTCCAGAAAACTGGAGTAGATTTCCCGAACAATTTCTTGCCCCGAGAAAAACAATTCAGTCCGATATAATTAGAAGGGTTTTCCAGCCCTGCATTGCTGAAACTTTTCCGTGAACGTTCCAGACAAAAAAATCTTTAAATTAAAATTGTTTCACATGGACTAGTGTATTTCTTAATTAACTCTGTATTTTCAGCACAATCTTATATTCAGTGTCTGCAGCCTGCGCTCTCGCAATATGCTGCAGTCTCTTAATGAGCCCGGAGTAAATTCCATTTAATGGCTACCATTACTAATTAATTTTATAAAATAAATAAGAATTTTCCAACCAGTGCTGCTAATAGTATAATTGAAAATATTATAGCACTGATTACTTAAAAATACATACATTCTTTTTAACTGATCTTGTCAAAAAGATGTAGGTAATTTGGAAACTGTATTCCGTAAACGTTTCTGTCTCCGACGACTAGTCTTTTCGCTAGAATAAACTATCGGCGGAGGTGGGGGGGGGGGGGGGGGGGGGGGGAGGGGACAACAGCCATCGAAAAGATTTCGCATAAATATAAGTCCATTTTATTTCTAATACCATATATTTGTAGGTCTTTGAACCTATAACCAAAGTTCCGTCCCTGGATACCTACTACGGATAAAGGTTTGTAAATTTCTATTGATTTCAGCTTCTATCTAACACTACCTAGAAATTGAAAGACGCCTGCTTATACTCTATCAAGAACTTTGGTTCGATGTAAAAAGATCAACCCTACACTTGAATGCACTTTTGTAACAGTTAAAATATAACAATTATATAAATTCTTCTGTGCAATTTTCTCTTAAAATATCACGTTTGTGCCACTATGCACAGTTAGAGTGGAGTATGTTTAGATGGTTCTACCCTTCCCAAAATCACATCTTAACTAAAAATGATATGTGTACATAATTCTTTAAATGTTTTGGGTGACACCCACACCATCTCATGAATCCTCAACTAAGCAAGTCTACATCACGTCGACTCGGTATGAGCAACGTGGCACCTCCACCAAACCCCAAAGCTACAAAGTTCAATTATAATCTACTAGAAATGGCGGTCATTATTATTACTTACTATATTGCTTGGCCAAGTCCGCTACGCGCAATATACGACAGAGCTCAGCCTATCCTTTAAAAGCTTTTCCACAAATTGCGTCCAGTAATTAAATTATGAAAGTATGAGCGCTCAGCTAGACACAAAAACTCTAATTCGACAGCAAACTCTTGGAGACATTCATTGAGTTGAGAACTGAATCAATTTAGAGCTACCATTTTAATTAATGAAACAAAACGCTGTATGAGTTATCAGCCACAAGTTAAATACTAAATGATTATTGAACCATTTCTGCACGAGAAAACAAATAACCTATCTTCTTGATAGATTCTAGTGAATCTTGAATTTGGCATAAAACTGCTGACAAATCTTAGCTTTTACTCAAATTTCTCAGTGTTCTAAATAGCGTATATTCATGACAAATTTATGATATATTGTATACAAAATATAACAAATGAAGCGGTCTCATATTGTTACGAAGAAGTAAAATATATAATTCTTTAATTTTCAATAGCCAAAAATCTCCAGCCTCTCCAAAGTGAATTAAAAAAGTATGAAAATCATCAGCAATCAAAAACTTCAAGGAGAATGTTTAAAATGTGTAATTGACTTATTTCTGTATGGCAGACACAACCATAGAAAAACAAATCTTTTATTCTATCGATACAAATAGTCAATACACAGACTTTATCTTACATCATACTGTTCCCAATCTTAATAAAACCAACCAACATTATATACTCTGCAACATATTCCATCTTCTCCTCATAAACTAACCGAAAAATGTCCACATATTTCATAAAAAGAACTTTCTACCGAAATATCTCCATGTACGCTTCTCGGCTCATTTGGTATTCCATTGGTATAATATTCCATTCAGCCATTTGAACGAGCCGATAGTGTTCATTTGTCATATTTTATGTTTGTAAAAATGTACAGCAGTCTACGGTGGGCTTTCCTCTGATTATTCGATCGTTAATCTCATTTTTCCTGAATCGTGAAGACAATTTTATTCTTATTCAAAAGCATTTCTATGAAATTTACTTATTTCTTCTTTGCAGCAGGGAGAGCAAATCATATGTAGTTATTTATGTAGTATTCACATGCATTACTATTGTTTTTTCTTAAGTTTCATTCAATTCATTGAGTTAAATCGTTTGGTTCAACGCATGTTGAACGTATGTTTTCTGTGCTTTTGGTCACCGAATTCCGGTTGGAGAATTTGCATGTACCGGTCCTCGCTGATCAACGCGTTACACTGAGCGTTTTCCTAGTTTTATAGTGAGAACAATACTAATTTTTCAACCGAAATATAATACGAGTAAACCGAGTAACTTGATATTGAAACAATAAAAAACAATCAACTATTTACCTTTGAGAAACCTCTCTGAGCTCGTTTACAGCTTCCAGCAACTATTGTGTGTCTGTTCGTTTCTTCAGCAGGCTTTATCTTGGAATTGTTATCAAGAGATATTGGCTCCCGCAGGTTCTAACTGCGTTGAAATAGCAAACAATTCCACGCAAACACGTGGTACATAAAGTACAATTACTGCGAGGATTGTACAGACATCGATTAGTTGAGGAGAATGAGCTGAAGGACTCCTGTTCTATGCTAGTGTGAAAATCAAGGCTAAATGAAGTCAGGAATGGATATTGGAAAGTTAGAGTTGACGTATTACTTCTGAGAACTTTGATTTGTGGAGACTAAAAGCAATTTATTTACGAAACTTCAATGAGTGTTGTCAAAAGATCATACAGGCTATATTTTTTGTTTGAAGAACAATTTTAAGAAGATTATGTAGAATTAAACTTTATTATTTAATGAAATCAGAATATTTTTTTTTGTGATTTTGTATTCCAGTTTAGGGCCCATATTTATTAGTTTAAGCTACAGTTAGTTTAAGCTCCACTTGGGAAATGTTGTGTATTACCATTATATGCTGCAGCTTAATTCCAGAGAAGATTTCCTCAATCAACATTGACTTCAGTTTATTAAATAGGTATAACTAATTGTAATCCACCGCTTTTCCCAATTGAAGCTTAAACTAACAGACGCTTAAACTAATGGTAATATCAGCCATTAATACTTTAATTTGTAATTTTATAAGAACTGTCATAACATGTTTTAAGTTTTAGGAGTATTACTTTACTGCTTCTTTATTTCCTCAAAGAAAAGTCAACCAAAATTAATTCGTCAAACCCTGAATCAAATAAAAACTCGTCACTATTTAAATGCTTGCAAACAATTGTTTTATTTATAATCTTGATGAGTCATTGCAAATGTACATTTTCGCATTTAAGAACTCGTTTGATTGGAAATTACATTTATTTATACATTTAACTATTTATTTACAATGGGAGGATGCGGATGCACTCTTCTTGTTGTTGGCTTTGAAGGTGCAGCAGCGCTACTAGCTTTAGGCTTCTTAGTTGTTTTGCCTTTCTTCGTTCCATGCAAGCCGTGTAATACATGCACATCTTCTGGACCCACTGGTTTGTCAGTACCTTCTTTTGCTTCAACACCTGCCAAAGGAATTTCTATTTTCGGAGTCGTTGAGCCTAAAACATTATTGTTTAAATCGCAAGATAATGCGTATGAGCAGACATCACTTTTTTTGACTCTTAACATTAATTTCCCATAAAATATCGATATCATTTCTTTTTCCGAAGTTTTAGATTTCCTCTATTTCTTAAATTGGGAGACTTGGCTGGTATTTTTACACATGCTGTGTTTTATGTAGATCATCTAGTGGAGCGGTCGCTCCACCCAGCCAAGTCGTACTATACACTCACAGTCACTCAACATACCGTAAATGCCTATATAAACTGGGGAGCAGACCAAACACTTTTACTAATTTAATTCTAATTTAATTTTTACTAATTTACTAATTTTTACTAGTTTAAGTTTAAATAATGTCTTCTGATTGGTCGACAATAAAAATGTTCACATTAAGTTCAAATTTTGCATTGTGATCAAGACCAACTTAATATTAAATTTTACATATTGTAAGCCCAATCAGTCAAGTATTAATTGTAATTTTACGAGTTTAGTATGGGATGTCACAAGAGATTTCTGGAGAAGGTATGTAGGTAAGACTTCACGACACAATGGATCTGTTATTCATCCAGAGTATTATGGAGATTGAAAAATTGCAGAGAAAATCGTCTTGTGCCGTGTCGTGCATCGTTACTATGGGGATGTTGCATGTTCTGTGCTCGCTCATCAACGCGTTACACTAAGCGATTTCCTAGTATAATTTAGACACATTTAATTTCTGGCATAAACTTCTATACTATTTATATACACGATGCGCCAAGTATATTTTGGTTTTTAAAATGAAGTTTTGACTTGGCCCATTTTTGATATCACTACTTTTCAGTGCTGAATTTTTCGATTCATGATTCATGAGTTGTCTACATGAACTCTCTGCCGGGTATCATCCTTTATCAATAGAAATGCATTGCTAAGTGCTTGATATGATGGTGACTTTGCTGGAGCATTACGAAAACAATGTTGTGTTACCATTGATCATATCTTTGGCAATTTTCATTTTTCTTTCATTTTTTCTTGCAATTTTTTGTAAAAGTACACGCAAAAAATTTATACATCCATATTTTATGAAAGAAAGAAAGAAAACATCAATTTTGATGGGCAATTTGTCTCCATATCCACTAACACATTTTTTTTAATTTTCTCTTTTCAGTAGAAAAGTTAAGTATTTTCATAAACTTTACATTGTAAGGCCCGGTATTACCAAAGTTAAATGTGCTGGATTAACTAACTTTTGGATAAAATTCAACTGTTTCAATCATTTTCAGGTATCTGATTGGCTGTGCTGCCAATTTAGTCCAATATTTAGTTAATCCGGCTCAGATTAACTTTGGTTATACCGGCCCTAAGTATAGTTTAATTTGTTATCAATGGAAAAGCCTATACTTCCCTATACCTATACTTGCTATTAAGTACAAAAAGCGTATTGTCCAAAACATAGATAAGCAATATTAGAGTTAGACATTACATACTAATACGTTCAGAAATAGAGAATCGAAAACGCAATCTAAATAAATGCCTAGCAACGAATGATGGCACTACAAGACGTAACATAATATATCTAAGTGGAAGACAGAGAGAGTACGCTTACCAGTCACTGATATGGCTATTGCTAGAGAGAGACACACAATTACGCCAACCGATATCTTCATCTTGAAAGCACAGTACTTTCTTGCCTCAGATTCAGATACCAAGTAACAAACACTCCAATATGTACAGCAGTTTCGCTTTACAATATTACTTTTGCAAGTGGAGCGATACTTTTAATGTGCAATCATTAAATATGTATTAACATTTCATGATAATTAGCCCATTCTTACTGCAAACAAATGTAACAGAATCAATAATTACCAATCATTTGACATTATCTGGAATGACGACTATTCATAGCTTGCACGAACTTCTTTTGTTTTATATCAGCAATGCTAAATTATTGAATTGTCCACCCATTACGTTGGCACGTTGACTAGTCAGATTTATAACTTTATTGAGGCAAACCGATGTATTTTTGTAATGTGTGTGATTCCTCTTCGTACTAAAGATTTCTCCGGAGCCTATACAATTTCCCAGGTACTCATTAACTATAAAATATCTTCAAATAAGCAGAGAATCACAGCTATTCTAATTGCCATTAAGATGGCGACGGCAACAATGAGATGACATCACATGCAACCTATGAATTAAGTCACATATTGACCATTTTAAATTGATTTTTCTTTAAAATAATTTAAAAAAATTGCAAATGTTCTTGTTCAATAAAATTATGACCAACATCAATACAAAATATTATTATTAATTTCTTTCTTTACAACTAAATTTACTTCTATTAAATTTTCAGACTGATTCAGCTTCGATCAATTTGAATGTGATTTTAAATTCGATATAAATCTCAAGTAACATTAGTTATAGGCTTCTTGCAAGTGAAGTTTCATTGGGACTGGAGGGAAAAATTTGCCATGCCAAAATAATAGTTTAATTCTCAAGAGTAACATTAAACTGAAAGATGTGTCATGATAAATAATGAATATAATTATCATCTTGTGTCCTACTTACTTATGTATCTCTCTAAATAAGAAGACTGGACGCCAGGCTGTCAGATTGGATAACTTCAATACCTGTCAATGGGTTGAAATGACAACAATGTATCATGCTAGAAGCAGATTGTACTTAGGTAACATTTGAAATTAGGAACATAAGTAATAATGTCTCTATTGATAGATCATAGAAACATCGGAGACAATAGTCATTTCATTGTCCATCATTTGGATTCTAATAAAATTCACTTCTTATAACGCTGTTTGGGATTATGAATCTTCACCTTTTGAAAATCCCAATAAGAGTATCGCATTGCTATTGAAACAATAAGAAACAATTGCATTTTACAAACCTCTCTGAGCTAGTTTACAGCCGCCAATTCTCTTGTGTGTTTCTCTCTATACTGTGTGTTTATGCTTTTCTTCTGCAGACTCATATTGGAATTAATTGTTACCACTGTTCGATGTGAGAATCAAGGCTAAATAAAGTCAGGAATGGATATTGGAATGTGAAGTTAGAGTTGACGTTACTTCTGAGAACTCTGATTTGTGGGGAGTTAATCAATTCATTTACGAAGCTTCAGTAAGAGATATCCCAGAAAAAACACTCCGTGTAAAAATACCAGCCAAGTCTCTTTAACTATAAAAAAAAATAGAAGAAATCTAAAAATTCAGCACTGAAAAGGAGTGATATCAAAAAAGGAGCCAAGTCAACGAATTTTCCAAATTTTAATCGTACCATTGAAATAAAAATATCAACCCCCGAGAAATACTTAAAAAAAGGACTTGGCGCATCGTTTTTTTAAAGACACTTTTCTATCCTAAAAGTATAGGAAGAACTCTACAAGTATATTTTCCTGAGTATATCACATTCATTATCGACGAATCATACTACGTTTTAATATAACTAGTACTCTTACCTACTGGCAGTTTTGGTATTTTGTCAATATTCAGAGGAAATAAACGGATAAACGAATAACGAATAAACGGAAGCGGCCTAGTCTATTCGTTATTGCCACTATTTCTAGGGTCATATTAATCAATCATACTTCTCAATATCGTGACTGAGGGAAATAGCGAAAGCGCTCATTACAAGAAGGCCGTCAATGAGATTTGTATAAGTGACTAGTGCACTGAGCCATGCTGCTCAAATAATTACTGACTAGATTTTTATCTAAAGTAATACGTTATGTAATTTATGAATTTTTTTGGTATAAAATGTTAATTAATAGCAATTAATTACACGGCGAGAAGGTTCAAAGTATAATGCTGTAGTAGGTATGTTGATGTACCCACAAAACTAAAGGTACCTACCAATCACAAACACAACTGTTCTGTATTTATTGCTTGTAAGACAATGCTATGTTTCTTTGCGTACTTATATTTAAATTTAAAATATTTTACAGAATGTTCAATATTTAATTTGAAAGTTTTGTCCCAATTTTTCTAGGCATTTCTGAACTACGTAGTATGTGAGTGGCATAAGCTTAAGAATAGAAAAATGTCTTTAAAAAAACGATGCGCCAAGTCCTTTTTTTAAGTATTTCTCGGGGGTTGATATTTTTATTTCAATGGTACGATTAAAATTTGGAAAATTCGTTGACTTGGCTCCTTTTTTGATATCACTCCTTTTCAGTGCTGAATTTTTAGATTTCTTCTATTTTTTTTTTATAGTTAAAGAGACTTGGCTGGTATTTTTACACGGAGTGTTTTTTCTGGGATATCACTTCTTTTGTTAGTTTATTCATACAGCTTGTAGCACATGTCCGAGCAGGGACTAATTTCTTTAAAAAAATACGCCTCAACCGATTTGGTTACTATGAAAAGTTGCGTTTGGTATAAGATGAAAATGATTATCCAAGAAGAATAGCTTAAGTTTCGTTATAATCGATCCAGCCGTTTTCGATACATGACGTCACTTCCGGTTTTGAAATAGCGGCCGAATTCCGGTATAGGTAATAAGAAAACAATCTAGTTTTATCTAGTTGATACCTTCATGAACGACCATCTGAATTCCTAATCCCTATATTTCCGTAAAATCGGTCATGCCGTTTGTAATATATGACGTCACTTCCGGTTTCATTTAGTGGTTCCTGCCGCCATTTCCGGTACCATTAATTTATTTATTCATTTTTCACAATTGATTTTTCAAATAAATAGCAGAATGAATACGCAGGAGCTAGTTCAGTTGCAATCGGTACAGGCGTTTTAGATATATGACGTCACTTCCGGTTTCAGGAATGGCGGCCGAGAACACTGCTACCTTGAATATATAAATTGTATTGTCTATGTTACAATGTAAGTTAATTATGTACGTATTTTAAGTATAATTTGTTGAAATAAGTTAAATATTGCGTATTTATGACGTCACTTCCGGTTTAGAAAATAAGAAAATAATATTTTTTTTATTGATACTTCATATAGATGACCATCTAAATCGAATGGCGCTAATTTCGTTCTAATCGGTCCAGACGTTTTTGAGTTATGACGTCACTTCCGGTTTCAAAATGGCGGCTTCCGGTTGGTTTTATAAAAAGGCACCTCAGACGCCAAAAGTGCACATGTGGTAAAAATTTCAGGTCGATCGGTTCAGCCGTTTAGGCTGTGGCGGTGATAGCGACGTTTCGTGATATCATCAGAATCATCATCATCTTCAGAATCAGAAAGTGGTGTAATTTCACTGTTTTCTCGGTCCTCTAGCGCGCAAATGGCATAACCTATTGTTCCCAAATTTGGTATATGTAGTGGGGTGGGCCATAGCTCGAAATTAAGATATTTCGCAACAATGTGAGATTTACCAATTTTGAGATCCAGTAGGCCGAAAATGCCATGTTGTTGCTTACAGTAAAAGTGTTTGGTCTGCTCCTCAGTTTATTAGGCATTTACGGTATGTTGAGTGACTGTGAGTGTATAGTACGACTTGGCTGGGTGGAGCGACCGCTCCACTAGATCAAATGATCATAGTTTCTTGTTTGAAGAACAATTTAAAGAACATTATGTAGAATTAAACTGAATTAATGAAAACAGTATTTAGGATTTTGTTTTTGTTTTTGTACAATTAAGGGACCATTTTAATTAGTTTAAGCTACAGTTAGTTTAAGCTCCACTTGGGACATGTTGTGTTACCATTTTACACTGCAACTTAATTCGGAGAATATTTCCTAAATTTAAATTATAACCTCAGACTACATTGGATATTAATTCGTCAAACCCTGAATCAAATAAAAACTCGTCACTATTTAAATGCTTGAATACAATTGTTTTATTTATAATCTTGATGATTCATCGCAAATGTACATTTTCGCATTTAAGAACTCAATATTGTTCGATTGGAAATTACATTTATATACACATTTATCTATTTATTTGCAATGACAGCATAATCCGGTATTTTAGAAGTTTTTCACTAAGCTTTAGGCTTTATAGTTGATTTGCTTTTTGGTCCTAAATCAAAAAGTGGGCTCAAAGTACCTTCCTCATGACCACTTGGTTTCCCAGTTGCTGCGTCAGAATGGCCTGGCTTCTTAGTTTATTTTCTTTTTAGTCCTAAATCAAGAAGTGGGTTCAGAGTACCTTCCTTATGACCACTTGGTTTCCCAGTTACTGCGTCAGAATGACCTGGCTTCTTAGTTGTTTTGCTTTTTAGTCCTAAATCAAGAAGTGGGCTCAGAGTACCTTCCTCATGACCACTTGGTTTCCCAGTTGCTGCGTCAGAATGGCCTGGCTTCTTAGTTGTTTTGCTTTTTAGTCCTAAATGAAGAAGTGGGCTCAGAGTACCTTCCTCATGACCACTTGGTTTCCCAGTTACTGCTTCAGAATGACCTGGCTTCTTAGTTGTTTTGCTTTTTAGTCCTAAATGAAGAAGTGGGCTCAGAGTACCTTCCTCATGACCACTTGGTTTCCCAGCTGCTGCGTCAGAATGGCCTGGCTTCTTAGTTGTTTTGCTTTTTAGTCCTAAATCAAGAAGTGGGCTCAGAGTACCTTCCTTATGACCACTTGGTTTCCCAGTTACTGCGTCAGAATGACCTGGCTTCTTAGTTGTTTTGCTTTTTAGTCCTAAATGAAGAAGTGGGCTCAGAGTACCTTCCTCATGACCTATTGGTTTCCCAGTTGCTGCTTCAGAATGACCTGGCTTCTTAGTTGTTTTGCTTTTTAGTCCTAAATGAAGAAGTGGGCTCAAGGTACCTTCCTCATGACCACTTGGTTTCCCAGTTACTGCTTCAGAATGACCTGGCTTCTTAGTTGTTTTGCTTTTTAGTCCTAAATGAAGAAGTGGGCTCAGAGTACCTTCCTCATGACCTATTGGTTTCCCAGTTGCTGCTTCAGAATGACCTGGCTTCTTAGTTGTTTTGCTTTTTAGTCCTAAATGAAGAAGTGGGCTCAGAGTACCTTCCTCATGACCACTTGGTTTCCCAGTTACTGCATCAGAATGACCTGGCTTCTTAGTTGTTTTGCTTTTTAGTCCTAAATGAAGAAGTGGGCTCAGAGTACCTTCCTCATGACCTATTGGTTTCCCAGTTGCTGCTTCAGAATGACCTAGCTTCTTAGTTGTTTTGCTTTTTAGTCCTAAATGAAGAAGTGGGCTCAGAGTACCTTCCTCATGACCACTTGGTTTCCCAGTTACTGCGTCAGAATGACCTGGCTTCTTAGTTGTTTTGCTTTTTAGTCCTAAATCAAGAAGTGGGCTCAGAGTACCTTCCTCATGACCACTTGATTTCCCAGTAGCTGCGTCAGAATGGCCTGGCTTCTTAGTTGTTTTGCTGTTTAGTCCTAAATCAAAAAGTGGGCTCAGAGTACCTTCCTCATGACCATTTGGTTTCCCAGTTGCTGCGTCAGAATGGCCTGGCTTCTTAGTTGTTTTGCTTTTTAGTCCTAAATCAAGAAATGGGCTCAGAGTACCTTCCTCATGACCACTTGGTTTCCCAGTTACTGCTTCAGAATGACCTAGCTTCTTAGTTGTTTTGCTTTTTAGTCCTAAATGAAGAAGTGGGCTCAGAGTACCTTCCTCATGACCACTTAGTTTCCCAGTTACTGCGTCAGAATGGCCTGGCTTCTTAGTTGTTGAGCCTTTCTTCGTTCCATTCAAACCGTTTTGTAATAGAAGCAAAGCTTCTGGATTCACTGGTTTGTCAGAACCTTTTACTTCAATACCATCCAAAGGTTTTGGTTTCGGAGTTCTTGAGCCTGAAATATACATGTTTAAATCAAAAGATAATGCGTACGTGTAGACACCACTGTTTTAAGATCTTTACAACTTTCCATAAACATTGATATCACTTCTTTTGCCGAAGTTTTAGATTTCCTCTTTTTCTTTAATTGGAAGACTTGGCTGGTAATTTTACACAAACTGTGTTACAAAGTAATAAACTCATACGAACTTTGGCCATTTTAATTTTTTTAATTTTTTCTTGCCATGTTTTGTAAAAGTACACGCCAAGTGTTTATAAATCTATATTTTATGATAGATAGAAAGAAAGAAAGAAAGAAAGAAAGAAAGAAAACATAAATTTTAATGAGCAATTTGTCTCCAGCATATCCTCTAATATAATATTATTTGTGATATTCCAAATTCTGTAAAAACGGTACCTAAGCAGTTTCGTAAACTAAACATTTTAAGTATTGTTTACTTTGTTATCCATATAAAAGATGTACCTATGGTTAAAAGTAGAACGGCTTTAGATATATTGTAGCTATACATATACTTGCTTTTAAGTACAAAAATCGTATTGTCCAAAATATAGATCAGTTATATTAGAGTTAGACACTAATACGTTCAGTAATAGAATATTATTAGTTTCATTTATATGTTGATTATGTTGATTATATGTTGATTTTAGCAACCTTATTTGTGAGGCAGAGTCTTTTTATTCAATAAAGATTATTATATATAGAAACGAAAACTCAATCGAAAAACAATTACCTAACAACGAATGATGGCACTACAAGACGTAACATAATATTTCTAAGTGGAATACAGAGAGAATACGCTTACCAGTCACTGATATGGCTATTGCTAGAGAGAGACACACAATTACGCCAACCGATATCTTCATCTTGAAAGTACAGTACTTTCTTGCCTCAGATTCAGATACCAAGTAACAAACCGTCCAATATTACTTTTGCAAGTGAAGCGATGCTTTTATGTGTAATGAAGTATTCAATTTACATTTTACGATAATTAACTATTTTTTATTACATTAATAACTCAAAGCTAACATTCTGCTAGTACGACTTTGGAGTATTTTATTTGGCGAAATATTCACTTCTTACACCTACGGAAGGTCCCTGATATTTTATTAGCGACTTGTCCGATAGTCTTCAAAATTTTACAGGTTAGCTTATTCGTAGGTAAAGAGTAAAATATTTGCTTCTTGGTCAAAATTATTTATTTGTAGTTTTGTTGTTTCGTGGCAGAATACCCTTAACTTTCTCAAATTATACTCTCTACAACATATGAAAAAATTCGTTATATGCCGTGGAATATACACACGATGGAATGTCGCAAATAACACGTACACAATTAAATGCATTTGTAGGGATTTTTTTAATTCTGAGTCGCACATTTTTAAATTTAAAACTTTGAGGTCGTTAAAACAATTCCAAGCGTATTGCACAATAAGCTTAGAATTGTGAGATACCTACTGATATTTTAAAATTCTGTTAGATGTGGCGTTTTCCACTGGCCTCATGGGTTTGCACTCTCTTTGAAATTTGCATTGAGTTTTGCATTGTGACGCCACTTTAGTGCAGCCCAGTGCAGCCTATGAAATTGCCTATCTCTCTATATCGATTGGATAACCCCAATACCTTTCAATGGGTTGCAATGGCAACAATTTCTCATGCTAGATGCAGATTGTAAAGGTAACATTTGAAATATAGTAACATTAGTAAGAGTGTCTCTGTAGATAGGTCCTAGTAAAATCGGAGACAATTATCATTTATTTGCCCATCATATTGATTCTAAAAAAAAAATCACTTCTAATAACACTGTTTGAGAGTGTGAATCTTCAATCTATCACCTCTTGAAAATCTCGATAAGAGTATCGCACTTGTTATTGCTACAATAAGAAACAATGACCTTTTACAAACCTGAGCTAGTTTACAGCCTCCAGCAACTCTCTGTCTACTGTATGTCTGTTCGATTCTTCAGCAGCAGACTTTATCTTGGAATTAATTGTTAGCACTGTTCAATGTGAAAATCAAGGCTAAATGAAATCAGGAATGGATATTGGAATGTGAAGTTATAGTTGACGTTACTTCTGAGAACTCTGATTTGTGGGGAGTTGAAACAATTCATTTACGAAGCTTCAGTGAGAGATATCAAATGATCATGCTTCTTGTTTGAGAAGAAATTAAAAAACATTATGTAGAAATACCTAAACTTAATTATTTTATTAAATCATAATCTTTTAGTGGTTTTGTATAGTTTAGGTCCCATATTAATTAGTTTAAGATATTTAAGCTACTTGGGGATTTTGGTATAATAGTACCATTATATACTGCAGTTTAATTCCGGAGCATATCCTCAATTTAAATTAACTTCAGACTACAATTGACTGCAGTTTATTAAAGCTATTCCGCAGTACATATTGGTAATACACCAAATTTCCCAAGTGGAGCTTAAACTAACTGAAGCTTAATCTTATGGTAATACCGGCCCTTAAAATTTTAATTTGTAATTTTATAAGAACTGGCATAACATGTTTGAAATATGATGATGTGTATTATTTTACTGCTCATTTATTTTCCCAAAGAAACGTCCACCGTAATTAATTCGTCAAACTCGGAATCAAATAAAATCTCGTAACCATCGAAATGCTTACATATTTTTTTTATTTACAATCTTGATGATTCATTGCAAATGCACATTTTCTCATTTTAGAACTCAATATTGTTTGTTTTGAAATTGCAGTTATTTATACATTTATCTATTTATTTGCAGTTGGGTATCGACTCCTCCAATCTGAAGTAGTTGTTGGCTTTGTAGGTGCTGCGCTACTAGCTTTAGGCTTCTTTATTAGTTCGAATTTTGGGTTTTATTCCAAAATTGGGCCCAGAGTACTTTCTCCATGGCCTGTTGGGTTCCGAGTTGTTGCGTTAGAATGGCCTGGCTTCTTCTTTGAGCCTTTCTTCGTTCCATTCAAGCCAATTAATACAGGCAAAACCACCACTGGTTTGTCAGAACCTTTTGCTTCAACACCTGCCAAAGGTTTTGGTTTCGGAGTTCTTGAGCCTGAAACATAATTTTTTTAAATCAAAAGATAATGCGTCTGAGCAGACAACACTTTTTTAAGATCTTAACAATTTCCAATAAACATTGATCTCTTCTTTTGCGAAGTTTTAGATTTCCTCTATTTCTTTAATGGGAGACTTGGCTGGTATTTTTACACATTCTGTGTTCCATGTAGATCAGACTACATGTGACTCTGTAGGCGTATCATCCTTTATCAATATAGAAATACATTGTTTATGGCTTCATAGTATGGTGACTTTGCTAGAGCATTACGAAAATAAATAATAAAATAATATCATATTATCTTTGGATTTTTTTTCTTTCATTTCTTCTTGCAATGTGTTGTTAAAGTATACGCCAAGTATTTATAAATCTATATTTTATGAAAGAAAGAAAGAAAGAAAGAAAGAAAGAAAGAAAGAAAGAAAGAAAGTAAACTTCAATATTAATGGGCAATTTGTCTCCAGCATATCCCCTAACATAAAATTTTTAATATTCCAAATTCAGTAGAATAAGGTAAGCAATTTCTGAACATTGTAAGTATAGTTTAATTTGTTATCAATGTTAAAAGATGGTTAAATGTAGAACGATTTTAGATAACAGGTTACTATATACCTATACCTGCTTTTAAGTACAAGAAACGTATTGCCCAAAATATAGATCAGAAATATTAGAGTTAGACACTACGTTCAGAAATAGAGAAACGAAAACGCAATCTAAACAAGTACCAAACAACGAATGATGGCACTATAAGACGTAACATAATATATCTAAGTGGAATACAGAGAGAGTACGCTTACCAGTCACTGATATGGCTATTGCCAACCGATATCTTCATCTTGAAAGTACAGTACTTCCTTGCCTCAGATTCAATGACCAAGACTTAACAAACAGTCCAATATGTACAGCAGTTTCGCTTTACAATATTACTTGTGCACTTGAAGCGATACTTTTATGTGTAATCTTGAAGTATTCAATTTAAATTTTATGATAATAACAATTTTTTATTACATTAATAACACAAAGCTAACAAACTGCTAGTAACTTTGGAGAATTTAGTACTTAGCGAAATATTCGTTTCTTACACCTACGGACGGCCCCTGATTAATTGCATTGAGTTTTGCATGGTGACGCCACTTTAGTGCAGCCCAGTGCATCCAATGCAAAACGTCATTTATGTGAAAACAAATTCAAATAACCACTTAGAAGATCCACCCGCGCAGTGTTAGGCTTGCCTGGCTCTAATATCTCCGCATCAACAGCCTTCACGACACAGAGAAGAAGAATCTTGATTGACGCATAACATCATCTTCATTAGTATTTTAATTATTCAGCACGCGTCACGTTGTTTAATATTTGACATTTTCGGCGTCTTTTGTAACCTAGTTCGTCGTTATTGCTCAAGGCGAGGTGAATGGTGTCAGGAATGCTGGGACGGTATTATACCAGCGATTATCACCTCCATGTCAGGGGGAAGGGGGCGGGGGTGGATAATACTTGCAGAGATCTAAAGGCTCGGTGTTCATGCCAGTAATTTCACCCCGAGCTTTGGCGTCAGACTCCCAAATAATATTATCTTTCATGTTTGAATTGAGTTTTGAAATCTCTGATGCCGTGAGAGGATTTATAATCTGGGAGAAAGCATATGTATTAGAAGATCAAGAGATTTCAGAATGTGTGTTTTGTTAAAAATGTATCTTTATGTTGAGGTATGTAGTACAGACAATACAAATGTTACGTCCCAGAGTTCTAACTGATTAAGTTATTTCCCTGCGAGTAGTGGAGCAAATAAACTGGAGGGTTCTCTTAAAGTACAACCAGGTCAGAGTTTATTTGTGTTTTTATATGTCCATCCTCTGGGCAGCTCGATGTTCAGCCCTCAGAGCAGACGCAGGGAATTCTTAAGTCCTGTGATCCCATCACTCTTGTTCACCCCCCTCTCTACCACCCAATGCTTTTCTGTCCCGGGGGACGGTAATTTTTCTTCTTTTAGACCATCCTGAGATCCATTTTTTTTCTCCTAAAACCTGAATGCTTTTCCTCGTCTTCCTTCCTCCATTGTGCGATGTCTCCAACTGCAAGCCCAGCATCTTCATCATCTCCGCTGTTGACGTTCATTTCTTCGCACAAATGCTTTCGTCACGACAAAGACAAACTTATGGGGTTCGAAATTTTAATTATGGATGAAAGAGGACAAAAAGGAGAGCCTCAAAGTGATTTTAAAAAACATGTTTTCTATTTTTCTTTTCTCTCAATCGTTGTTTCTAAGTGCAGAGCTTTAAAGCACCGGATACAGGTATCTTAGCGTAAAGAAAAGCGCCAGGAAAAGTTTTTCCTACTCGTTGATTTATCCTAGATAGTTCCGACGCCGCTATCTGCGTTTTCCATCTTCCTTCTTTTACAATATTGAAAGCAAGCACTTTCGAAAACTTGGTCTCCTAATGCAACCAACAGGAAATAGAGAAAACCAATAACCGTGTTCGTCGCTTCTGCTGCCAACGCTATGCTATCGAAAGACCACTTGAATGTAAATTAATTCTCGCGCTATCATTCCTTGCTGTTGGGAAAACATACAAGGTTGACGTCGCGACGCTCAATGTCAACACGAGAGGTGACGACGACGTCTGATTGGCTCGGCGTCGCCTACTCGGCAATGTGATCAGGTTCTGATAGTGCTGTTGTTGAGTTCAACCCAAGCAGAAGACACATTATACATGGATTTAATTCAATTTCAAGAGGTTCATACTCCACAATATGCGAAGTTATGTTGTTTTTCATATACGTATTATTTTATTAGATATATCTACCTAGTATTGGCTATATTACATTACATTGCAAATGCAATTGGACAGGAATTGGAAAATTTCGAATGAAATAATATTTTCAAAGGTACTGGATATATTTCAACAGACCATAATTAATTAACATCTGATAATATCTCATAGATTTTGTGGAGTCACCTAGTTCTACCCCCTCCTATCATTTCAATCTTTTAAAAAGCAGTTGGCCAGAGTAGCTAAAATATTACCTATGAGGCCATGATACTTACAAAACCCCAACAAATGGAAAAATTATTTAGAAAACATAAACTAAAAATAACCATGTGAATCCGTAGAAAATTTTGACGGGAGTCATAATGTACACTTGGCAAAAGTAAAAGCGGTATTGTTGATTTTCCTCGACATCCTTGTTATTATCAATGAAATCAGAGCACACCCACTACAGGTTAGATGACGCGTTAGCATAGACTTGGGATAACGCCATTAAATCTTTATCATCCAATCAGTTACTTTCGAATACCATGTTTACTTTGGCCAAGTGTACATCATTGAAAGGAATTTAAACTTTCCCCGCTAGTATGTTATGTGGTCCACATAACAAGACCACATAAGCGCGTCCAATCTATGCGACGCTCTGCCCCCGGCGCCTCCCGCCAGTACGTTGAACTCGACGGCGAGATAATTGGCGCGCGGGGAAATCGAACCCACGTGCCTTGAATGCCACCTGTCCAACTGTCAACGCCTCACACTAGCTGTTAATTCAATCTTTTCCCGACACGGATGTAGGTTCACACAAAGCCGTGTTTACACGACGATCTAGACGCCGGCGACGCCTGGGGGTCAGAACGACGCTGCTTGGACGCCGAGGGGGGGGGGGGGGGTAATCATAAACTTGGGAAGTGAGGGCGATTGAAAGGAAATTACGAATTAGTGTTTTGTACAATTGAAGTAATGAAGAGTGGAGAAGGGAGATTTCGCACTAATGGGATGATTCAAATTTGATGATGAGTCATGAACTTTGTGTAATCTATAAGGAGTTGGCAGCATCGAGTCTACCTTGTAATACAATATATTTGTCCAAACTCGACATAATGTCCCTATTTTTTAGGGTTTACGCCCAAATTGTATTTAAAAGTTTCACGGCTAAGGCGAACTAAACAATTAGCCATGTTAATTATTTTTCTAATTTTCATAATTTGAATGGTTCAAAAGTTACGACGATAAAAAGGAAATATAATCTTCATTGTTTCAATGTAATTATTTTCTATGTATTATCTTCAGAAAACTATTAGCATAGCGATTGGTTTGCGCTCTCTTTGTGCTCTCAGAAATGTTTTACTGGAAACCATTTAAAACTATCAATATCCAATGTTTCGAGCTAAGTTATAGTTTCGAGTGAAAAGTTACAATACATTTATCAGAGCATTCTCCTCTAGGAACAATATTAATTGAACTTGAACTGCTGTTAATTCTCAACGCCTTCCAGCATAGCATTGCTAATGATGAGAACTGACAATTGTGATATAATCTATTCATTGCTGTGAATAAGCAACAGCTATACCTATTGCTCGTCATTAATTTACCTTTAATACAGCTTTAGTTCATTACAGAACTCTACCTTTTATATGCAGAACAGAACATTTGTTCAATCGTAAAGAATTATTCCGTAAGATAATTATTTTTTAACAAACCCGTGTACGTTGTCAGTAACCAACTCACGTTCAAACTGGAGAATTCGCCACATGCCCCACAGAGCACATTCAATAATGCTTTTTTCATAACAAAACCAAAATAATTTGCGTTGTAAATGAGTTTTTTTTGTCGAAAGCGAATAACGAATGAAGATTAATGAGTTGTGTATTAGTATTGTTGTGTATCCATATTGGTTTGTGTCACGTCGTTGTATCGGCGGCGACGTTGCATGTTAACAGCTCCGCCATGTTGGACGCAGAGCATTTAGCAACGTTGCAAACTAACCGAACCTGTGTTATACCGCGGGCCGGCCGACATAACATGTGGTCATTTACAAACATCCAGTCAGCAGAAATCGAAATTCACGGCGGAAATCACACGTACTACTAGCTTAAGGCTGTTACAGCGAGGATATGTGAAACCAATTCAATATTATTTTTCCTGTTCGTAATAATGATATTTTGTTTAAAAGTGTGTAACGTCAATCACAATTCTGTACGTAACAAATAGAATGTCAATGTTGCACTCTTTTGGAATCCCTAATCGGGTTTTAATTGCAATTTGAGTAACGTCAACAAATAGTTATATTCAATTGTTTTCTATTAATTTCTATTACAATATCAATGGTATTATCATTACAAATATGACTGGATGAACGCAGAATTACAAGCTTTTGAGTTCACCTCTAAAATCATTAAAATGGACGTCAGGCATTCACCTCTAAGATACAGAATTATTCCTGATCAGTACAAAAATGAAGTACATTTTGGGTCAGTTGTTTCTTTTACTGGCCTAAGAAACTGAAATGTTCGTTCCTCATTCAGCTTGGAGAAATCAGTTGAATATCTTTAAGTTCGAATAATGAAATATTTAGAATATTTCGAGAAATATTCCATAAAACGTGCTCCTCGTATAATAAATCTGCCAAATTTAAATACCCTGTAAATAATTTCCTGACGACATATTTGTTATACGAATCGTATAATTAAATCGTGTACCTACCTAAGGCTTTACAACTTCCCTTCAGATTCGTTAAAATAATATTCCAATTGTTGGAAGATACAATTGGTGTACAAACAACTCAAGTTACTTCAACGACATATACACAAAACTGTCTTTATTAAATATGAATTAACACGAGGAAAATTATTTTAAATCACGTAAAGTATTACAAAAAATAGTATAAAAAGGTCCGCCATATTGGCAATTAGAGTGATGAAACATATGCTTAAAGCAGTACGCTACATTATTCACAGCGCAATACATTTTGCAATATGCACTCGATGATTGCATCACTGTCAGTAATTCCGCTTTGAACTTTAAACCAAGAAAGTAATGAGCTATTACTCGGAATACTGTAAAAGTGCATGCAGCTCAGTAGTTATTGGAGTACTAACGTCATTCAAGAGAGAAATAAACTGTGTAAAAAGAGTTTCTACGGAGCACCAGATTCCCTCGTTTAATGATGCAGGATAGCAACGAAGCTGAACTTCTCTCGCTACGGTGAATTAAAAAGAAAATGATTATGAATTGATGACAGTTGAAAGAAAATGCACGACTATATGTTTTTATTTCATGAACTACGTATAATTAATGCACACGTTAAATAAAATATCATAATGTAGAGATTTTGCTAGGAAATACGTTACTATTTCTACTCAATTCTTCTGTTTCCATTCTGGCAAAACTATAGGTAGGTATTGAAAAATGTTTGAACGTTAATGCAACACTTAAAATCGAATAAAAATAATAAATGGAACCACTTCATATTCTAGTTTGGAGTACAACAAGGTTCTGTTCTAGGCTCACTGCTATACTCTACAGTCGCAGTGGCATTTAACCATGTCTACATTTAAGCTGGCTTCAATGGCGTGTACTATTTATGCGAATTGGTGTTTAGTGGTGTTTAACATCACACTGATCTCCAACTAGGTAAATATTGACGATTGGAAGGACCTGATAGTGGTTTATTAGTATACAGAATCTATCCAGTTTCGTTTCACGACGGAAGGAAACGACGAAACAAACCCAGAAGATGACAGCGGAAATTGATCCTTGGAAATTTCGAGTGCAAGACATAGAAGATTAAGATAATATAAACATTTTATGTTCAACATAAATGAGCCGTAGATTTCACATCATCAAAGTTGCACAAATTTGTTCACCTTTTTTTTAACCACACTGAAATAATATTACAAAACACTTTTTATGCACACATTAAAGGTCCTACTAAGTCAATTGACTTATCAGTTGGTTTTAAAAATAAAAAGTAATAATGTTTACAACAAAATGTTGGTAGATTCGTTTTAAAATATTGACTAAATTAACAACAACGTGATTCTAAAAGTCACAGGAGAATTTAAGAAAAATATATATTTAAATGCGAAAACAGTCTACCGGTACAATCTACCTTTCATGATATTAATGTAAATCCCAGAGAAGTGGAATCTCCTCCATCAACTCTTATCCCCAAGTGACGACAAATCCATCTGATTACAACCATATCGACAAGTAAACGTGTAAACTAGTAATTCCGTGCAATTAACCAAATTCCTTGTCAATTCCGTAGGTAATTGGTTTCATCGCGAGTAAATAACTGTCTCGTTGATGTACCGGTAAATATGCATCTACTCGGGATGATTGCAATTAATTTGCCACTGCACGCACGTCATTCGTCCGCTGTGACGCCATTCGTCAACTCAGCACGGCTCGTCGGCCACCGGGGAACAAATCTATTCATTGCGCGCCAGTTTTGTGCAGAAATGAATTTAATTGTAGCAGTGTTTATGCATGTATGTGTGAGCTCAATAGAAATGTAACACTTTTTAGATTTGAATTGCAGCTGTATAAATGCTTTTTCGTATTCGATGGATGATTATTGTGATTCTCGTTGTTAAAAATGCTACGTCGCTTCAAGCTCATTTTGAAACCGGCAATGTGTTTATATAACTGTAGATGGTAGAAGGCCCGAATTCACTTGTTTTGGTTTTGTTTTTCACACTTTTGGAATCATATAATCAAGTTCTATTAATTACAAATTGACTAGTCAACGAAATAAAGCTAGGTATATTGACGAATTCTCTAACAAAACAACTCGTGACACTTACAAATAAGAAATTGGAATCGCATTAATACATGGTTTTAATAACACCTCAAGTATTATTGAAATTGACATTTGGTCTTGTAACTCAAGGTCATTAATCCCACCAATAATATAGATTAAAAAATATGAAAGTTGCGAATGCATGTGGATTTTTCTGTTAAATTAACTCAGCAATAACTGAGGTAAGCATAGTCATATCATACGTTCAGTATTATTCGCGGCACACAACAAATAGAAGGATTTTCTATAATTTTATCCAATAATTAATCCTCCCAGGTGATATGGAACGTATCGTTAATTAAAATAAATCTTTGAAATTACAAATGGTGGCAGAGGTAGGATTTAAAATCATAAAGCTCCCCAATAACTAGAAATGAACAAATAGTATGTATACACTTTGTAAACATGTCAAGAACATGTCAAGACTTTTAATTATCGAAGTAATTATTTTCGAAATAATGTAAACTAATAAGCCTTATAATTCGATTTAGTTCAAATTAGTTCTGCAAGTTTAAAAAGTTACGTTTTAACTCGCTGTCCTACGTAAAATACAAAGAAATTAAAATGTCTTGATCGTCGTTGTAGAATACAATTGAATCTGTTATTTTATAAACGATCACATGACATTGTTGCCACTGTTCACATGTGCCATTGTTGACATTGTTAGTATTCACATGTGACATTGTTGCCACTGTTCTCATGTGCCATTGTTGCCACTGTTCATATGATGTGACATTGTCGACATTGTTAGTATTCACATGTGACATTGTTGCCACTGTTCTCATGTGCCATTGTTGCCACTGTTCACATGTGCCATTGTTGACATTGTTCACATGTGCCATTGTTGCCACTGTTCACATGATGTGACATTGTCGACATTGTTAGTATTCACATGTCATTTCATAAATAACCGATTCAATGGGTTCTATATACAATATTTGAAACATGCAGAAAATGTGGATGGAAGTTTGACATAGCACAGCAAAACAAGAACAAAACCAAACTGTTCTATGATTCACTAATGAGTTTAGATTGAAAATTACATATTGGTGATCGAACAAGACAGTCTGTTAAACAACGCAGTGTTATTCAAAGTGCTTTATTGATATTTTTTTCTTCCCACTAGCTGAATTAAAAAAAATATATTAGCGAACCTTCCAAGCTTAATTGACTAAATAATCCTCCACACTGGAATACTTTATAACCTCTGGTACGACCTGAAAGTGTTCTTCCTCGTACTATTATGTAAGTATACATTTCGTATTTAAACTTTTAAGTAGTACCAGAGGTCATAATGTACTCCAGTGTGTGGTATTATTTAGTCAATAAGCTTGACGAGTCACTAATATCTGATTGTATAAAATTCACTTAGTGTGAAGACAACTTTCAAAACACTTTGAAGAACCGTGCATTTCGCGTTCCCTTACTTTGGCTTCTTAATTCGTAATTAAGGTATAAAACTGTTCAAATAAGCAAAAAAATCACATAAACTCATGTCGAAATAAAACTTTCAAACCGTTGAGAAGACAGCGTTAATAATGAGTAACATAAACACATCTCCAAGTTGACTCCACTCTTCCGGCATGATCGTGCAAGTTGTAACACCTCCTAGCACTCTCGTGGTTTTCATCCACATCATTGCACCCGTCTGGTCCGCGCGGTGTTATTTATTCACATCATTCTCTGCAGAGTGGCGCGAGAATGTGCTCTACAGTTCGGCAACGCGGGCGAGCTGCAAGCGACAAGGTGTTGTTGTTGTTTTAAAACAACACATAACTCCAGTGTTTGTAAGCTCTCTCACTGCATGGATTAATCTAGGAGGATAATCAAAGAGTTGAATTAATATTCAGATATGTTTCAAAACGTAACCGTTAAAGGAGAAATAATGTTGATTTTGTAAAGCTCTGGAGAAATGTTGAATCTAATCATGCAGACACAATTTTTTTGAAATCATGATATTTTACATGAATTTTTATTATGCTGTTGTGATAAACTTAATTTCGCTGATGCTTCTGCTGATACCACTGACATTTTTTCAGCATGGTTCTTCATTTATTTAAATGAAAGAGCTACGCTTCCTCCCTTATTCCAACGCTGCCATTGGTAAACAAATGCAGGGATGTGCTGTTGTGAAAAATATCCGACCGAACCGGGGCTCGAACCCAGGACCTCTCACTTGCCGGGCGAGAGCTCTACCAACTGAGCTACCCGGTCGGACGGATGGACAGCAATCCCTTCATATAATCCTGACTCCAAGGAAGTTTTCCACAGAAACCTACATTCTCAACATAATGGATTGATGAAATTTCCGGGATCTCATATGTGGAATGATGTCCCACATCCCACATTAAAGCAATACATCAGAGTATGTGTCATTCTGTAAGTGAACTTCAAATCACAGCGGGTTACTTACATAATGACACATAATCTGACGTACTGGCTTTAATCAACTAATTGAACCAGTATTAACGAAACATAAAAATATTGCTAAAACTAGGAAAACGCTCTGAGTAACGCGTTGATGAGCGAGCACGGATACGCGGAACACCTCGAACCGAAATTATGTCTATCGAAAATATCATTAAAAGCCAATAAATCTTGAATTTCGTCAGACTTGAATAAAAATCTCTAAATATTCCTAAAATGTTAGTATCAACCCTTATGATTGAACTGTTCCTTGTTAATATTCAAAAATCACAGGATCTCTTTAAAAAAATATACCTGGGACCACTCAAATCATATGATATTAGTGTGTACACAATATCAGATCAATCTGTTGAACGGTCATTATTAGTTTCATTTCGTTTGAAACTTTCTGCTCTAACTACCTTGCCTTGAACTGAAGATTCGAAGTCGCCGTGAATTTGACAGCCAACACGCAAAATGTCACTAAAATTACAAAACCTTTTGAAAATAACTACAGATTTGACTGAAAATTGGCAAAAATACCTTAAATGTTGGTACCAATGACCATGCAAAGTTTTTAGTTGATCGGTCAATCGGTTCTAGTTTAAATTTCAAAAATCACAGGAAAAATGGTTTCAAATTTGAACCAATGGGTGGATTTGGCTGAAATTTATTATGATTGGGTACAATGTTGGTTGCAATGTCTTTGCTAAATTTCAAATTGATCAAACCAACCAATCGAAAGATAATTTTTTTTAAATTTGCACCAATCAGGGGATTTCAAAAAAATTAGGGTCTGCAACAATCAGAAATGTTACGTACTTGTGTGCAAAATTTCAGCTCGATCGAAGAAAAACTCTGACCTGTATATCGTCAGTAACAGAAAAAAAAAAAAACAAACAAAAAAAAAACAGAGGTCCGTGCCAAAAGAGCCAAAAGGAGACGCTCGCTTCGCTCGCTCAATAACGCTGAATGTTCTTCTCTAATTAGATTTCTGATTAGATATAGTACGTTCATTGTATTTGATTATTTTTTTAACGTCTAGAAAAAAGAGTTGCATATAACATAAGACAAGAGATTCCACTCAAATTCACACGTGCAGCCTAACTTTTAGTGCTTAATGCAAACACCTGAGCTTTTGTCAGTTTTTAGATGGAATCACTACATCGTGGTCTCTCTCTCTCTCTCTCTCTCTCTCTCCCCCCCCCCCCCTTCCTTCTAGCATTCCCCCCCCCCCCCTTCCTTCTAGCATGAGTATTCTGAACTAGGTTTAGGTTTATCTTTACCTCCCTCTTTACTTTCTCTCATATATAATACACGTGGGCACAACCCCGAGGGCAAATGCAAAACGCAATATTATTCAGCACAAAAGCTATGCTAATGGTCGAAATCCATCAGTTTCGCACATAGTCTCTCTGTTATAAGAATGTGTATTTTAACTTTTTTTTCCTCTCTACCCTCTTGTATGTGTAAAATGAACTCTCGAGTCGATGGCGTCGGTCAGGGGTGTGAAACCGACGCCTGTATTTCACGGTGTGTGACGCCGCGACGCCAGCTGGGATGTAGCGAGCAGTCTTATGGGTCGACGCCTCAACATGACATGTCGCACTGGGGAGGGGGCCTCTATTTATCACCGGGGGCGGGGGTGAAGGAAGGATGTCCAACTGTGAAGGTGGAGAAAATAGTTTAAATTATGGGACTGAGCGTTTAATTTTACTAGCACTCTTGTTTGTGTATTTGTTTGCGTTAAATCATTCGAACATTTGAAAATATATAAAATCTTGTTACATAATCGTATACTTTTACGTTCATTTTTAATACATAATTAAAATTTAACAATTGAATTTAAAATATCAACTGCTACCAAAGATCAATGTTTCAGGTCATAAATGCACACTTATTTGAACTTCACTTGTAAAAAAAACTCATTTGGATAATTCATGACCTGAAGCATTGGTCGGCATTTATGAATGTACGAGACATTTTTAAATTGCTGACACTAAATGGATGGTAAATAACCAAAAAAGATATGGATATGTTGACTAGATATTAAATGCTATCGCAATAGTGAATCTCAGAGCTACTTCAAGATCAGGAATAAAATTGAGGCGTCCTACTTAATTTTGTTTGAATGTGTGCGTGAGTTTACAATAAATTAGTGCATGTAATAATGTAGCCTTTGAAATGAAAAGGAATTAAAACACGTTCATGAATAAACATTTTCATTTTGTTTCAAAGGTTCTTGTAAATTTGTGTACTGGAGGTATTACATTTCAGAATCGAATTTAATGAACGTCTGTTTCCTGCGTCAAAGCATGGAGTACTTCATAAATGGAGTTTATACATTATCAAAGGAAAAATAATAGAAACTTATTAAATTGAAATTAAAAACGAAAGTCACGATTAGAAAAGTCACATTTAAAAAGAATGCCCCGAGTGAGGATTGAACTCACGACCTTAAGATTATGAGACTGACGCGCTGCCAGCTGCGCCATCGAGGCTTCATAGAGAACGATTTATAGATTACATGTAATTAAACATTACTGTTTGTTTTGTAATGAAAGTAAATAAATACCTCAGCAAATTGCAACTAGCTTGCTTCTCTCTGATATAATTAACTATTCTGTGGTTGTTAAATGAAATCATGTCGGTGCATACGTCGAGATCAGTGCTTGAGATGAAAGTATAAATTGCTGCATCAGTCGATAATATTTTCCATGCACTCAACCTGCTTTCAAAACTTTGCTAGTAGAGTTATCAACAAAAGTACCAATTAGCGAGTGCTTTCTATGAGCTAATGTAAAAATATGATGAAAGGAAAACGATCTTTTGAATGAATTAAAATGTAAAAGATTTGCCCCGAGTGAGGATTGAACTCACGACCTTAAGATTATGAGACTTACGCGCTGCCAACTGCGCCATCGAGGCAGTTGGAATTATCATGAAGTAATAGTGGCAATGAATTTATTTACTCCATTGACTATTCCTCTAAAATAATACAAGTTTTCGAATAAATGTCAATCCAATTTGCATCAAGAAGTCTCGAAACTTTGGCATGTGCTTTTACCTTGTACCTTATCTTGTTTATAATCTCATCTTGTGTTTTATTTTTGAAACAAAGCAATTTGTAGCTCTAGTTGCCTTTAATTGTGTTAATATTTCCAAATATTTGTTGCTTGTTATTCTTTGCTTTAGCAACAATTGTTGTGAGACATAATTTTTCAATAAAGAATATTTTGAGTAATTGTAGGTCATGAACTCTTTGTCAATTTTTAATTCTATAATCAAATAAACTGGATTTATATTAAATAACTTATTTGAATTGATCTTTGTTAAATAATACATCGTTAAATATAACAACATCACTTGTAAAAGGATGTCAAATCATGTTATCGTCGTCATTCTGTTATTTATTTTTCTTCTAATTTAAGAAACGTTCTAAATCTATGTCTTCAATCTAACTCTAAGTTCGCTAATTGCTGAGATGGAACCTTCTGGAACGAATTAAGGACACGGAGGTATTAAAGCTTGATCGTCAGAGGCTCGCCATGCATCGTGATTGCATATTGATGCGAGATATAAACACCTCTCTAACTACTCATACGCTTCGATAATAATTATCAATGAGATTAGAGCTGCCATTAAACAGAGTGAAATAGTCTAGAATGATCCACCTGGTAAATTTATGAGGCATAATACAGTAGCTCACATTTAATATATCTTTGGTTATCTGTGCATTTTTTTTTATATTTTTTATAACTCAGAGTAGAATGCCCAAAGTCAATTTTAATTAATCTTGAGGTGCTTTAAAAAAAATCAGTATTTAGATATATATGTACACTTGGCACAACAAAATTGATCGTTGAAGGTAAACATGCTCGATATTGTTTGTCAAATTCCACGAAATCCGAATTCCGCATAATCTTTTGTATGTATAAACAAGAATTAATCAGAGTTAGAGCTAAGTACCCGAGTTTTTAACAAAAAGAATAAAACAACAAGATTACAAATCGAACCCGTCTTCAGTACACTAGTCAAAGTTCCTGTAAAGCTCCCCGTGGACTTAAAAAAGCTACAAAAAAGCTATCGTTAATCTTTGTTTCGGATCACCGAGTTACGTCTAGCATTAGTACTTTTCCACCACTCTTTTAATTAGAAGGCAGAAGAAAATGTATACAAAGTCTGTATTTTATCGCAATTAGAGAGCCAAGAATAAAACACTTTTTTAAATACAACTCAAAACGCCTTTGCTTGAGAGGCCGATAGCTCGCTGTATTTCAAAAGTAATCTCGTTTTATTCAATTCGTTTCACATTGTTAAGAGCCAAGTCCAACTGAGTTTTCTCTTGTGCTGTGAAGAACGTGAGTCGGGAATATTTCATGAGCAGCAGTTGGACTCGCCATTGTAGAAGCAATTATAAGCATCACAACGGTACTTTTATATGGCTCTTTCTCTGTGTGTTTTTTGTACCTATGTCTGTCTATTTCGCAAATGTAATTACTAATTTAAAAACAGAGGTCAAGTATATAGGTTTTGGTGACGATCATGTGATTAGTTGAAACATGAAAGTGGATTTGTTTGACTGATTCTCAATTCAAATTTTGCATGGTCATCGAGATTAACTTTTTAGGTATTTTTTTTGTCAATTAAGGGTGGGGTATTGTCATTAACTAGGAAAACGCTCTGTGTACCGCGTTGATGAGCGAGCACGGGTACGTGCAAATTCTCGAACCTGAAATGCGTACACAACGCACAGAAAACTTATACTCCCATATTGAATTGAAATATGATCAACTCAACCAACATAAAAGTATATGCTTTTCATCGAAAGTTGAAAATAGCATCTTAGCACCCTGGTACATAGCAAGTCAGATTCAATTCAATTGGCACTGGCAAACATTAATTTCGATTCTTAATTTCTGACAGCTATTAGAAATGTCAATAAGTTCATACGTTCTTAACTGATTGGGATGAAAACTTGTAAAATAAGAGACAATGTTGGTCTTAATGATCATGCAAAATATGAGTTCGATCACATTTATAGAAGACCATTTTAATTTTTCAACCAATCAGGAGATGTTTATTTAAATTTTAACCAATGAATGGATTTCAAAAACATTAGGGTCTGCAAATAGAAAAGGTTGTTTCTACATGTGTGCAAAATTTCAGATCGATCGGTGAAACGGTGCGACTTCTATTGCTCCAGGTTGCAGCCATAAAAAAAACAGAGGTCCGTGTCAAAAGAGTCAAAGTAGTCGCTCGCTTCGCTCGCTCAATTATCTTGATCAATCAACACTTGTTCGGAATGGAAATAACCGTTTTTATCTACATTTAATAATTATTTTTAAATGATTATAAATAAACATCCCAACGAAAACATTTATCGAGGTATTCGTTTCACGTAGGTGTTTGTGAAAATGGTTGACATTTTGACTGAAATTGGAAGCTGGGATTTTGTAAATGTAATATTTCAAAGGTCCTGTGGTGAAATAGGTCACTCATATTTCAATCAAAATGTTTTCAAAGCAACATGAAGTTAATCGATGAGATATTTCCATAGAAGGTATATTAAATTATGGCAGTGCAAAATTTAATATACTAAATCTGTAAAAACGTTTGCAGTTGAAATTCTATATGAATTCTTGTTTCTAATATTATTGTATGGTATTCTATAAACCTTCATGTAACTAATACTGAGCAAAATCTCATTATGAAACTAAATTGTACGTTTTTTGAAAAGACGGGTTGTAGAGAGTGTCGGAGAAAACACATTTTTAAATTAAGGGGTTGAGAATCAAACACAATGGAATGCTATTTTTATCGTTTTAATAGATTGTCACCCAAATCACTGATGACATTCAGATTTTATCTATAATTTTACAGTTTAATATCCTCTATGAACGCCTTTTTGAACAATTTAATTTATTGTGTGAATACGATTTAAATTAAGTTCAGAAAGCTTTAAAAACGTTTTCAACTGGGCCTGGTGGAGGAGCCAGGTTTAATCTTCCATTAATTTTGATACACATATGCATTTCATCAAAAAGTTTAATTTAAATATAATCCCAACGATTTGCTTTTCGCGTTGACTAGACATGCAATAAATTCCTGCTCTGATTCTGATATCTAGTTCAGCTATGCACAAAATAGCAATGAAGTATAAAATATCACCAGTCGTTAAATATTGTGAAGCTAGAAAGCACATCAGAGTCATAAGCCTTTATTCATCTCGTCAATTTAGTTTTTGCGGTTGACCAGCAAATGAAACCGACGCTCATGAGTTGTCACAAATCACAGTACCGGATATCAAGAGGGAATATTCCCAAAACACATTGCCGATAATAAATATCACCACGGAGCATTTCCTAGTCATGAAAACCATTTCTATTGGGTTTTTGTCGTTTATTCGGCTACCACATTGCCTGACATTAAGGTAAAATGGAATCGTTAGTTTCCACTCGGCAACATTCCTGTCCTGACCGCAAAGCAAATGCCTGCGAGAGACGAGTCAGATAAACGTGGAAATACGCCAAAAAATGAGGCCAATTTTCTACTGTTGTTTTAAACCCCGTCAGTTGAAGATTATGCAAGAAGAAAGGAAATCGTTTTCATCAAAGAGGAGAGTTAAAAATGTCTCAAAAACGAAGGGAATAGATGAGAGCGAAGAGCATTTCAATTCACAGATATTGCAAGATGGTTCTCATTTATTTATTAATAAAAAGAAGAGTGATATTATATTAAATTTCGAAATTAAATTTGAGTGGTATTGTATCAGAGTAGACTTCTCCCATTGTTAAAAAATGTAGGTATAATAAAAAATAGTATTGAAATGTATTAAAAATAGCGGTTCTGGTATCTTTTCCTTCCTTACATTTCATTCCTTTTTTGTATCTCTTATATTTTCCTTACTTTTACTACTAAATAATTATTGTAAAGTTTAATTATATTTTTTCTCATTTACTCAACATCCTCCCTAATCAAATTCCTTCAACCTTTATAAACGTGCACTGTTCCAATGGATGACTGAGCTGACGCCGATTAGGATTAGGAAAGATGCAAAGAGTCACAACAGGTACAAATGAACAATAAATCAGATTATTGTACCTTTAATCTTCAGTTTAAGCTACTTTTCGTTTTCCATCACACAAATATTCCTCTGAACCTCAAACGATTTGCCGTTAACATTACACCACTTTTCATTCAAACAAACACTTAACATAAAATCCAATGGTATTCTAAAATGTCTCTTCTGTTTTCTCACTGGCAGCCAGCGACGAGGGATTTCGTACCAATCTTGGCGTCCTCGATGAAATGCGAGCTAAAAGGGATTGCGGTTGAGTTCTGCTCTAATCGCCTGCATGACAATGAACAAAACCGAACGGAGGAACGCTTAATTAATTAACAAGGGCCGAGGATCAACACTCGACGCGGCTATTCAGTTGTAGGCGGAGGTTGAAGGGGTGAATTATCTACACAAATGCTGTAGCATTGTCCAAAACCACGCTGATATTTATATTTTGTTACGAATAAAAGAATGTTTCATGAATTTTGATGGCTATCTTTAGAAGTAGGTATTAGTAGGTTGAACAAGTTGGAAATGGAACGAGAATGAAAACAAATTGATGTGAATTTACATACGTAAAATAATGTAAACGAAATAATATTATCAGAGGAATACATACACGAAATTTATCGCAACTCATGTGTAAGTAATAGTTACAGCAACGACGTATCTAGGTAAAGTATAAAATCCACACAACAGTTTTTAAATTCTAGTAAAAACATTATAAATTGCCTTTGAATTAAGCTCTCTGCGGGTTGGGAAGAAACCAGAGATTACTCTCGCAACAATTGCGACATGTAATGCAGTAAATCATACTTTTATTATCAAGAATATAAATGTGGTATTTTTCTAATGATCAAGTATACATTTTTGAAAACTTCACAACTATGATTAATTGAATATAGAGCTCTACACAAACTCTTGTGAAAGTATAAAAATAATAGAATGTATAGTTGTGATGGATGCTGTCTGGAGCAATTTCATGTCGTGCAGAAGAGATAGAGATGAGAATTATTATAATGAAACTTGTTTTTATAGAGTATAGTGTTTCAAGAAGGGTGAAGAAACCCGCAGATAGACGCTAAGGTGCTACAAACTCAGAGCTTTCAGATAACCATCCTTTACAATTTAAGAAAACAAAGAAATGGGTAAACAATTAGAAATCGCAGCGAGAGAATTACTCATTTTGATCAAATACATTTATATTTGAATAAGTACGAGACAAATGAAATTTTATTTAAACTAAATTAAATATATTTAATATTTGAAGTAGAAAATGTATTTGAATAAGTGTCAGATAGACATTAATTCAATCCAAATAAGTATTTCTCTCGGTGCGTTAGATAATGATAAACAGCGGATTAAGGGTAGGTTTTTGTATGATGGTTTATATTTTACCAGTTGATTAGGACAATATTACATAGAAGCAACCAATGACATTCCAAGAATGAGAGCATTAAAAAGCCGGCCCCAAAAGTGACTTGTAGCTTTCGCGTTATTTAGGGAAAACTTCATGGAAATTATAAATGAAGGGTAGAAAGTTCACAGGAAATAGGAGAATTGCACATTTCCCTAAACTATTTATGGTAAATTTCTATTGTGTAAATGTGTGACATATGTAAAAATTTATTCACTTATAAACAAATAAAATATCTTTTTTGATTTATATTAACTATTACGTTACAATCCTCACGAACCGGTATAGGTACAAGTAAGACATGTTGTCTAGAATATGTGTCTAACCTAGTATTAATAACACTGTGAAACACACTGCCTGCCGCTACCCTCACCAATCCTCCAGAGTGACATTCTCACTGATCTGCAATCATGTCAGTCGCCTGTGACACCTTAATGCCCGGGTGAAGGTCATGTCAGACAATTAGTGATGAACAATCGCCATTCATCTGTGTTGTGTCCGGTAGAAGTGTCCGGACACGGGAGAGGCGTGTCTGTCTCCTTGATCACTCGCTGTCACAATAATTACGAACAACCATTTACTAATATCAGTCACAAGTAATTTTATTTATTACTTCGATCAATCATTCCATTATTCAAATGATCAGATGTAACATATAGATAATTGCACTGTTAGTTTATGACGGGTGTAATTGTTACTTATAAATTACTAAGCAATAACTGTCTTTTTATATCTGTGTTTCTGGTTTTCTGATTTGTGTTTCTGTTTTAAATAGACAACATTCAAAATTCACTGCGCATGCGCGACGTGCCGTGATGCATGTTGGGCTTAGGATGTGAAGAGTTTGACAGCTGCCTGGTTGACAGTGCTGAGATGCATAAAGGAAGAATGTTTTTCGGTGTTTGTTATGTTATATCATCTCTGTATTTAAATGTAACTAATTTTATTGGTATTCAACATTATTTTATGAATAATACTAAGAATAGCAGATCGTACGGAACAGTGTGTTGTGTTCCATTGAGCAAAAATAACACTAAATTTAGCCGTGAAGTGTCGTTTCACTACTTTCAAGGGACATTGATTTGAAGAAAGAATGAGGCGTGTGAGGCGAATTGGATCTCAGGGAAAATGTAGTAAATGGTCCCCTATTAAGAACCACAGAATATGTGGTGCACATTTTAACAAATCTGGTTATAAGAAATATGAAGAAAAATTGCCCTGTTTTTCCCCTAACAAAATGAATAAATGAATAAACCGAAATGAATAACCAATAGGTCAGATTGATTTGTTAATTAGTTATGTATACAGGAACATACTTTGTCACATTTTGTCAGAATTTCTGACAAAAATAAGATTTTCGGCTACCTACAAATGTCCTGTTTGTTAAGAGGAAAAATAACTTGAATACCCCTGAAAGCGATAAATATGATTTCAAGCCCAGGCTAATAATATCTACAATATTGGATTTACATCTTACACTAAAAATTTTCAACAAAAACATAATTTATTGCGTCTTATCCATTCTTTCTTCAAATCAACGTCCCTTGAAAGTATTGAAACAACACTTCACGGCTAAATTTAGTGTTATTTTTGCACAATGGAACACAACACATTGTTCCGTAAGATCTGCTATTCTTAATATTATTCATAATTATGTTGAATACCACTAAAATTAGTTACATTTAAATACAGAGAGGATATAACATAATAAACACCGAAAAACATTCTTCCTTTATGCATCTTAGCACTGTCAACCAGGCAGCTGTCAAACTCTTCACATCCTAAACCCAGAATGCAATGTTGATAGTTGTAGATGGCGCTCGGGGTTTAAAATGTTGTCTATTGTTTTAGTACCATTTGCAGATTAAATTAGAAATAATACAATTTATTTCTGATTGTCACAATAATTTATATTAACTATTCTTCCTTTTCTGGTTGAATTAGAAATATTATTTCAAATTGTCACAGTTACTATAATTTATTTAAATTTATATTATCTCCAGTTTCAATCAGAAAGATGCTAACACAATTAATACAAATTAAACAGTTAAAAGTCATAAAACTATAACATAAAGAAATTATAAAATGCTCTCAAATATTAATAATCTTTTACCCTCGGATTAAGTAAATCAATGATTAAACTAGAATGTATTTGTAACTAATTATTTTGGTAATAATTGAATTGGTTCATCATTGGTACAAACTGTGTGCATTATTGGTGGACTGCACTCTGATTTTGAAATATTTCTGTAACATTAATGAAATTGCCCTTTAGATTAACAACCCTCAGTTTGACCTCGTAAATAAAAATCCTGGAATGAAAAGAAAACAACACACCAAGGTGGCTGTAAACGTAAGACATTCTCGACACAACAAAGCGTCAACACGTAGGGGATAGAGTGCCCCGTGCATTACATAATGGAGTAGAAGGTCCAGACGTGATGTCCAGGTGACC